>CM069448.1:77108316-77191739 GCA_035610835.1 Ophiura sarsii | reverse complement strand
AAGTCTGTTTTTCCTTTTTGCATTTGGTTCTCTAAACACACCTTCAGTGTAGCAATTGGCAGATTACTGATTAATGACTAGCGATAACTCACCATTCGATTATAAGATGAGATTGGGGATGCTTAAATTGATCAATGCTGCCCATACACATACTTGTCACATGATCCTGCATGTTCAAAATAACCTAGTGCGAAAATGAAATAGCACTCTTTGTCATTCTTTTCAGTTTAGCATTCTTAAATTTGTTAACTGATCTTCGTGAACAATATCTCAAATTGAAGAAGAAAAATTACTCCGTGATATTATTATTTGATATCATTAATATTTTTAGAGTTATGGGCAAATTTGTTATCCGGTAAGTTACATTTTTGAGCACTGTAAATATCCAATTATAAATAATAATAATAATAATTGGATAGCGCCTTTTCCAAAGGGTTCAAAGCGCTGTAATTTCGTAGCAAATCTGATTCTTTGGAGGCCATCACAAGGGAGGAGATAGAAGTTTGATTGGAAACTCAAGACTATAGACATTCTATGTACGGACATCCTATCCAAAAGATATCCATGACTGCAAGGTCAAGCTCACAACAAAAGCCACCTCCAGACCTTAGTTTTTAAGGAGCCCTAGTCTAATAGCTCTCTGGCTCCTCTGAGAGATTCTGACAACATATTGGGAGTAATCAAGCTCCTTATTTCATGACAATATCATGTTCTCAAAGAAAAATATTACACATTGTGAGTTCAGCTCCCTAATAAGCCCCACAATAAAGTCAGGAGAGTTATTGATTAATAGAGCTTCAACAGTGTCTGGAAATAAGCATCTGCATCACAGATGCCTTTAAGACAATATTAAAATAAATATGGTAATCGGTTTCATATGTTCACCATATCGATGTGATGGTCCCCTTGTTTCTTCTGTTTGGCTTGGTCCCATTTACGTGCTGTAATAAAACAAAAAATAGAACAATTATTAGTTGTGTCCCATTTAGGTGCTGTAATATATTAAAAAATAGAACAATTATTAGTTGTGTTTAACAGTGTACAGTTTTAAAGTAAACATTTTTGGGTCATATTCTCGGTTTTCTTGTACTAAACACGGTTTTAGCTTAAAACCGTGACTAACTAAACTTGTGTCTAAATTTAGTGATGTGTTTTCAAAAACTGATTTTGAAACTCAAGGCATAAAGTTCTAAGTCCTCCAACCGGGGCAAAATGTAAGAACAATTATTACATTTTCCTGTAGAAAACATCATCCTAAGTATGAATATCTGCTCAAAAATAACTTGTAATGGCATAGGCCATTATACCCATATACATGTTTACAGATATGTTTGTAACACTGGAAGCTGAGATGTTCATAAATGAGATTCGTCTCATGTTCAGTGGTATAGCCAGAGGGGTTGGGGCGATTGGCCCCAATATTTAAGTCGCGTCGGTTGAGATTAGCACTGTCGGTTATCAAGCTCAATTTTTCACGCTGATTTGGGGACGCCACGTTATAACCCCCACCCCCATCGCTAGTTTGTGATTTGGGGACGCCACGTTATAATCCCCACCCCCCATCGCTAGTTTGTGATTCGGCAGCAATTCTCAAAAGTTTACAGCCTTGTAAAGTCCTTGTTGAGATATTTCAGTTGGTAACACTGGTATTTATGACAAGATTGTCTCCGTCTAGGACAACTTGGGTTCCGTTGTTCAAACACAAAATCTGCGTGTATTGAATCAGTATCTCTTGATACTGGTGACATGAAATGGGATAAAAGAAAACAAAGTAACTTAAAATACCTTTGTAGTACATATCGAGTTGTTGACGTAATCTGACTTGCTTGAGCGCTTCTTTACGCATGGTTTCTTGTTCCGTCGTCTCTTGCTTTCTCATCACTAACATCCTGGCAATCCTTCCTCTATTCCTGAGCAAGCAAACGTAATTGAAAAGAATTAATCACTATTAATGTAACAACTAAAATAAATGTCTACAGGCCACGAAAAAACAAAACCCTGTTCTATTGGCAAATGAACCTCTCAGTAAGGTCAGTCAGGCAAATGAACCTCTCAGTAGGGTCAGTCAGGCAAATGAACCTCTCAGTAGGGTCAGTCAGGCAAATGAACCTCTCAGTAAGGTCAGTCAGGCAAATGAACCTCTCAGTAGGGTCAGTCAGGCAAATGAACCTCTCAGTAAGGTCAGTCAGGCAAATGAACCTCTCAGTAAGGTCAGTCAGGCAAATGAACCTCTCAGTAAGGTCAGTCAGGCAAATGAACCTCTCAGTAAGGTCAGTCAGGCAAATGAACCTCTCAGTAAGGTCAGTCAGGCAAATGAACCTCTCAGTAAGGTCAGTCAGGCAAATTTTCCCTCAAAGTTTTATTGAAGATAGCTTGCCAAAAGGGCAACATCTTGAATACAATGACAAATCAAATTGTTTGGAGATTCAAAAACGACTGACTTCACCTAATATATTGGCTGTTTGATTCAAGGTACTCATCTTAGTTCAATACTATATTGGTGATCAAATCATCAATTGATTGTTTCACATCAAATTAAAAGAAGGTCAGTTTTAGTTTAGAGAAAATAAATCGGCACCACATTCTCTTAATTTTTGGGATTAATCAACATACATGTACAGTTGAGTTGGTATTTATTGTGTTTATAATTTTAATCACCATTGGTTTGCATTGACCCACATTGTGATCTTAACCCTAACCCCTAGACATAGTTTTGAGAATAAAACTCCTTTTGAGATAGTACAAGCAAAATTGGGGAGGGGGGTCCATGGTTTTACCTTACACCCTTAATCATGCAGGACCATGTCACACTCAACTAAATCTTCTTTAGTTCAGCTTGCCAGAATTATGCAATTGTTGTAACATGAACTGTTAGAAACCTATAAACAAAGGTTGAAATACCATATCATCCAAGTAGCTTTGAACAAGTTTTTCACATGTGGGCCAAAGTGACCCCCGGGGAACTTTGGGCCTTGCATATGGGGTAACTTTGACCCACACAAAGATTGGGGGAAAACTATCTAGAAATAATTTAATTTTCAGAACAAACAAAATCATGTGCTGAAGAGGCAAGTTAACTAACAAAAAGTATCTTGCTGCATGCCACAAATAAAAATGTAAAAAAGTGGGTCAAATTATCCGCATTCTATATCATATATGGTACTTTATATTTGAGATGCTATTCAATTCAGTAGTCAGAGATCTCATATTCATGTTCTTTGCCCCATGCCATGGGTTCATGCATATGGACTCAACTGTGCAATGTGTTTTTTTCTCTTGATTTACAGGGCACCAAACACAACATTGCCAGAGCTTGAGTGGTTGCACGCATACAATTCCCTCAGAGGATTTTTTGTTTGTTTTTGAAAATCTTTATTATTTTTTGAATTATCAACCAAAAAGTGCCAAAAAAGGCATATTTTGGGCACTTTTTTGACAACAATTAAAAAAAAATTAAAGATTTAAAAAAAATTAAAAAAAAGATTCCTGGGAAATTGATTTAGGAATATAATAAAACTAGTATGACAAAATTTGACAAACTATATTTTGCGTTATATTTGCAGAACCTAAAATGGGTCAAAAAACATGTTTTTTATATTTTTTTCCAAAATGGTCAATTTCATGATCATGGTTGGATTCATCAATCCTGCAAAAAAGTATACGGTACTTTTATATAGATTAAATGAATAATGAAGAAGTTACGGCAGTTTTACGGAGGCTGTAACTGAAGGTGCACAGCCCCCTTAAATAAATTAACCATAATATCTGAAAAATGGTTGAATATATTTTATTAAATACAAATTTGTGTATAATAAGTTGTGCAGAGTGGTGTTTTGACACAATATTGGCAGATAGAGCCCGCTATATGTTGATGAAATTGCTGTTATTTGAAAATTTGAAATCCTGCAAAAATAATGAATAATGGATAATGAAAAAGTTGCCTCATTATGGTTTGGAAAAATTGTTACGGGAAACATAATGTTATCATTGACTTTAATGACAGTGACTATAGATAGATAGACCGTATAAAATAGTAAGTACAGATTTATTTGTGTGTGGGGGGGGGGGGGGGGAAGGTCATAAAAATAATCACCATCGAGTAGGGGGTCATACAATTATTCGCTTTCATTTTTATGAGGGGGGGGGGGGTAAAAAATGCCGACGATAAATGACACTTAGGGACGAAGAAAATGACCGACCCCTAAAATTGTCAATCACTAATAGGCCTAGTCAAGTTCCATGTTTTCCGTCCCCGCCTGCTTCCGTTTTAAAAAAAGAATAATAATAATTTAAAAAATCAAAAACAAAAACAAAATCAGACTTTTAATTGGTCACCTAAACAGCATCGATTGACCCCTACATGACTCCTTGAGTGACCTATATCATGCCCAAGTATAATATTATCTTGGTTTGTTGAAATAATTTAAAAATACTTTTATTGATTTGAAAGACATTTTCATTTTAAACAACGATCAAGACACATAGGGCCGTATTCTCGTACGTAGTTAAACACGGTTTTAAGCTAAACACGCGTCTAACTTTGACTTTAGACACAGCGTTTAACTAAACGCAATTCTCGTACATTTGTTTTACTTAAACACGCGTCTAACTCGCCGAAATGTGTCTAACTGTAAACATGGGTACGGGGGTAGTTTAATGCGTGTTTAACTAAACTCGCGCACCAACTGTATGCCTTGAGTGATCACTCATCCGTGCCCTATTCAAGCTGAAGTGCGGATCGCGTAGTCTTTAAAAGTACCGTGTATTTAAGGCATTCGGTCGATATTTATTTTACTCCATTAGGGCCACAATGAATTAAATACCTGTATACAATCAACGCAGGACCACTCTGGGAACGATATTTACAGAGTTAAAAATCGTGTTTTGTTAAACATGTCGTTTAAAGGATAAACTCACGTTTAAGTTAGACACGCGTTTAGTGAAACACGGTTTTAAGCTAAAACCGTGTTTAGTACGAGAATACGGCCCATACAGTTTTGAATTATTTCTAACATTTAAAAAATAACTTAAAAAGGTAGATGACCCGATCACATTTTCGTAACACAGAATTATTTCAAACATACAGAGATTTTCATATCATATGAAAGCTCGTATTTTTCTCATCATCATACTGAAATTTGACGGCCTAAATCGGTATAATTACGGAGAAATCGATGAAATAACGTCGAATTGCCGCGAATGGTGGTAACCACCGATATAGTTTGTGTACTACTCAATGGGTACAGTTCAACAGCATCTTGTGCATCTAAAATAAGAACCATTAGAGCTATGCAACTCAAACTTTGGAACACAACCTTTTTAAGGATGACCTTTCATGTAGAATAGAAAACTTCAAGTTGAAAATCGGAACATCTACCTTTAATTCAGTAAATAATCATTAAATAGGGGAAGAGAAGTGTTGACTGTAACACAATAAAACACTGATTTGTAAATGTTTGTTAATATATATTTATTTCATATTTATTTTATTTTTTGTTTATTTTTGAAATTGAGTTTAAAAATTTAAAAAACGCATTGTAATGCATGTTATGTTGAATAGCATTCAAAACCTATAATAATAAAAATGCATTTGTAATGCGCCATCAATCTAGGTCCCGTAAAACGGGGTGAATAGGGACATGGGGGGGGGGGGGGGGGGGGAGAATATGGACAAAAATGGGAACAGTTTTTTAAATGTCACCCGGCCAGTTTGTGTACCGTAAAACAGGGTGAATAGGGATATGGGGGCCCCATGTCCTTATTCACCCCATTTTACGGTACACAAACTGGCCGGGTGATATTTAAAAAACGGTTCCCATTTTTGTCCCTATTC
The DNA here is from genome assembly GCA_035610835.1 of Ophiura sarsii. Taxonomy (NCBI): domain Eukaryota; kingdom Metazoa; phylum Echinodermata; class Ophiuroidea; order Amphilepidida; family Ophiuridae; genus Ophiura; species Ophiura sarsii. The sequence goes on along the minus strand of CM069448.1, from coordinate 77,185,906 downwards.
ACCCCATGTCCCTATTAACCTCGTTTTACGGTATACTATTCCGAGGCGAAAACATGAAATACAAAAATACATTACAGCAATATATAAGAACATTAATTAAGTACATTTAGAAAAATACATTGTCAATTTATGCATCATTCATAAATGAAACATCTTTCTTTACCAGATCAACACAGGCAGGCATAGGCTACAAACAACAATTATAATGTTATTTGACCCAAATTGAAGAGAAAAAAATATACATATAATACACACATTTAGTTACAAATGTTTATAGTGTTACTGTATATCATTTTACATTAACAAAATAATTAACAAAATGACCTGAATTTAGATGGGGTTTTTTTTCTTCCTCTGGCAAGTACATGTATAGTGAAAAATCTCTATTTAGGAGTAGGCCTATAAGTCCATGCTCCGACACAGTCAGTTGGTCATTTTCGACTTGTTAGACATCTTGGAAAAAAATAGCAAATAATTGGAAAATAGTAAATAGTAAGACCCTCCCTCCTCCGGATGGGAAACATGTTATTTATTTTACTATGCCTTACTTATTTGTTAAATTTATTGTATTATTTTAAGTTTTAGGAAAGAAGAAAGATGCATGTTCAGCATTCATCTCTGTTCTTGTTGTGTACAACTACAATGTAGTATCTACTTGTTTACCTACAAAAAATTATCGGACTAACCAAGATGTTGGCACTTGTTTTTGTTGGCCCAACTCTGGATTCAAATCTTGCTTCAACAATTGTATAACGATTTATTCTGTTGCGGACTTGTTTAACCCCCTAAATTTTTCAAAGGTAAAAAAAAAAAAAAAGGGTAAGAAAAGAGAAGAGAAGAAAAGAATTTCATATTCTGAGCCTCAAAATATCAGAGCCAGTGGCGGCGGAATCAGGGGGGGGGGCACGTGCCCCCCCCCCCCCCCATTCGTCAAAGTGGTGGGACACCATGTGTATTGTGCAGTGGCGTAACCAGTGGGGGGGGGGGGGGGGGGGGGGCAGCTTGAGCCCCCCACTTGCCCCCCAAATGAATCATGGAATAATGATGGTACAAAGTATAACAGATGAAAATTTTGTGCGCGCATGTCTTCCCAAAATGCAATATTCTATGGTACAAGCTTGTTTAGAGTAAAAATGTAGCTCAATCGTGCAAAAGGTAGGTGTAAAGTCGAAAAATTTTCGCGCCCTACGCGCGCATTTCTTGACACTGGAATGGAGCCCACCCATTAGAAGCCCCCCATTTCAAGTCACTGCCCCTTCTTGCCCCCCAAATGAAAAAGTCTAGTTACACCACTGGTATTGTGCAATTTGTGCCCCCCCCCCCACATTTTCATGCCTATAAATATATAAATAATAGAAGAAGAAAAAAATCGTAAACAACAACCGACTGTACCGTGAGAAATAGTATAGGCCTACTCGCGATCGTATATAAACTAGATCTTTCGTACAAATGTACCTAATAACCTCTCAGCTTTCTAAGACTATCGCATTTTATCAAGGCCTATCAACGAATTTTGCAATTCAAAATAGTGCACCAAATGCTTTCAATTCAGGCTCTATTTTAGAATTGGTAAAAAGAAAATTATTGATATAAAAAAAAAAACTGCGCGAATTTGCCTATTTGCAATACATATACAGATATTGAAGTTGAACACCAAAAAAAAATCGTAATTATATGAAAAAATGGTGCACCAAATGCCTTCGTTAAAGGTTGTATTTCTAAAATTTCTTCAACTTTTGAGGGGGGCACATCCCCCTGCGGCGCGATGGTCGCGCGATCGAACCCCCTAATTGAAAAGGCTGGTTACGGGCCTGATGGACCATATTATAATATTTTAAACTCACTTTCTAAGGTAAACGAAGAACCAGAGCGAAACAACGATCACCACCATGTAAATATTTGTGGCTTCGTTCCAATGGTCTATGTGCACCTCTGGTGGTAGTCCGTGATTTTCGTTGGCCATGTTTTTATCAAAGGAAAAACAAACAACGCATCTCTTGCTTTTCGGACTGAATAGAAGAACTTTGTACTTTAAGTTAGTTAGTTAGCCCTGGATTCAAATCAATGACAATGAATGGTTGATCAAGTGCATGGCATGAGCTGCTAAGTAATACTCCACACTCGACGTTCAATGCAAAAGTTAATGGTTTGTTAAAAGCCACATTAACGTCTTCATAGCGCTAAAACATCATGATATTTCATCTTGAGATTCACAGCTTGGAGAATACACAAAAAGTAAGCGTGATAAATGATGAATCACTCGTAAATTGATAGGTTTTGTACACGAATATTGCCCCAGACACTCACTCATTCATCCATCTTTGTTGACATTTTGCTCTTTGACCGGTGGAGGGCGCTAGTACCATAAATTAATTAGTCAATTAAATTTAATGTAAATCGTTGATAGTGAGAAAACGAAGCATTTTTGCAACACAAAATATAAACGCGGATGACTTTCATCCCATTCAAAACGTCTTTTAACATTCTATTTATTTCAACTAGGATAGAATTCTATTATTATCAGAGTGTAGGAAATTCAGGGACGACCTTAATATTCTATATCTAGAAACACTTTATTTATGATCATCGACAACTTGTCGCCTTCAGATTTCCTTTTTACGTTTCGTTTCGTGTAAGGACAGGCTCAGGCCTCAATCAGAGAGATTATAAGATAAGCAAATCATGTTGAGAATGTTGTGATATTATTCGTTTGGAATATTCTGGCTGAATAATGGCTGAAGCAGGTAAGCTTTGATTTCTGCAGTTGATAGGCCTATATTTTTAATTTTTGGTGTCACCAGTGGGATGTGAACCTGTGGAATTCGACACCCTTCCCCTCTAGTTTGAGTTTGATGGCAACCTAGTACAGGAAACCCATACGTTGGTGTAGATAGTGAAACATGCAAAATACCCTATGATGAATAATACCAACTGATGACAAATATTACTAAGTATGATTTGTTGTACTAATGCCAAATGGCAACCCGGGCAGCGAATTTATCAACCATAACAAACATTTGGCCAAACACTGTATACATGTATTGCTGTACAATGTACTTTACACTACATACATACATGCATATGTTAATGTATACTATACGCTTTACTCCATCAAGCCTTCAAATCAAGGTATCAAATGTTTGTTACGAGAACTTAAGTTACGGTAAATAACATCGCGCCCGGGCACCCTGCAGCTAAAGACGAAAATAAATTCGCCCGGGCAACTATTAAAGGTAGATGTTCCGATTTTCAACTTGAAGTTTTCTATTCTACATGAAAGGTCATCCTTAAAAAGTCGTGTTCCAAAGTTTGAGTTGCATAGCTCTAATGGTTCTTATTTTAGACGCACAAGATGCTGTGAACTGTACCCATTGAGTAGTACACAAACTATATCGGTGGTTACCACCATTCGCGGTAATTCGACGTTATTTCATCGATTTCTCCATAATTATACCGATTTCGGCCGTCAAATTTCAGTATGATGATGAGAAAAATACGAGCTTTCATATGATATGAAAATCTCCGTATGTTTGAAATAATTCTGTGTTACGAAAATGTGATCGGGTCATCTACCTTTTTAAGGGCGCAAGATCTCTGGCAATTTGTGCAATAAATTCAATAATTCCAGATCGTCGTGAACGCCGTAGACGACCGTGCGTCTAAAAGTGGGCTTTAATTTAATTTTTATGATGATGAGCCCTATAATAATACACCTATCACATAAAGTCCCTGACCAGGTGCCTTGAGGTTGGCTAATTCAAAATAGATAATCGGTACCAAAAATCTGAGATAAACATTAAATGAGCAAATTCCTTCTCCGCAGTTTGATACCTCATTCAACAAAATCGAATGGATAATTTTTAAGTTATGGCGATTTCAATGACCGCGCATAACAACAGCAAAGTTGCACTTGCCACTAGGTACAGCGTGTCCCAAAAAACTGGGTCCAAAACTTTCAGAGCTTATAACTTAAAATATGGGTAACATAGATGCTTCATGTTTTAAAATATAAAAGCAAATATATCTGACATTATTTGGTGAAATTATGAGACCAATGGGATGTAAGGTTTTAGAAATACAAAGCTTTGAATACAGCGTGGTCAGAACCTGTTTTTTCCGATTTTGCCCATAAACCGTCCATGCGTTGCATTTGCGCATCGTATTGACGTCATCAAAGTTTTGCCTTTGACTTGATAACAATCACTCACTCAGGGAAATCTTCTTATAAGGGGGATAAAAAGTGTAAATACCTATGATTTTTGTTAGAAAAATCAATAAATTTACTACTTAAAATTTACCTTCTGAGACACTGCCATCTTTGAAGCAGTTCAAGAACAATTTCTTCGAAATTGGAAACCAGCCGTTAAGTCAGTCATCTCATCAAAGGAATTAGAGGCAGGGCTGGAACTTCAGATTTGTTTCAACCAGCCAGTCGGGATCGGGCAGGTAACTCACAAAAATACCTGCCCGACAGAAATTCCAGCAGCCAGTGTAACTCTCACACTTGCACCGTGAGTTTGAAATTGTTTACCCGCCAGTCAGTTACCGGGGTACTTTTTCCCCGACACAAAATTTACCCGCTATGGGCAGGTGGGCGGGTGCTATTTCCAGGCATGGTATCAGGGTAACAGTTGCTCTGTTTGTTTTTGTATATATTCAACGACAAGGTTACTGCAATGGGTATTTATAATGCTGAATATTGATCCAAAATACCTATAATTTAACCCTTTTCTATCTACCAAACATAAGATATTTCGGAGAATACACACCATGCACATGATGTAGGGAAAACTTGCACACAAGGCAAATGCAAGGCATAAGGTGGTTTATTGCTAAATTGGAAAAAACGGGTTCTAACCACGCACTGTTGAAAGCTTTGTATTTCAGAAAGTTGCCATTTGATTGGTCTCACATTTTAACCAATTAAGGTCAGGTATATGTTCCTTAATATCCGCAAATATGGAGCAGCTACGTTTTTAACTTTTAAAGTTACAAGCTCTGCAGATTTTGGACCCAGTTTTTTGGGACACGCTGTATAGGAAATAATTGATTTGTGTGTGATTACGCACTGAAAATGTGTGTGTAAAGACTCAAAGACTTTTATTATTCACAGCTAGTCAGACCCTTTATCCCGCAATTTGCGGTTATCACTCCAGACCCATTCATCAAGATACCTACATTTTGTAGGTGGCTCGTTCAGATAGCACATGTTATGACAGGTTATTTGCGGTTATCACTCCAGACCCATTCATCAAGATACCTAGGTGGCTCGTTCAGATAGCACACAGTTATGACAGTTATGTCCAATTTTCCTCCCTAATAAACAGCAAAGACAAGGTTTTCACAATTTACTAGATTTTAGTGCAAGCTATGTTCATGTGTCACTTTGCAGCTAATTTAAAAGACAATAAAGGTTCATGGTTTCTCCATTTATGTCCTGGTTGACAAGATCTGCTTGAGTGCCGGTTTGTCGACCTGAATGCTGGTTGCTGCCGACCAGTATAGTAACAACCACAAGCAAGAAGTGAAATTGCATGAACAAGGGACGCATTCTGCCCCACCGCGACAAAAGGAAGTAACTCAATTTTGATGCTTTTGAGATATAAGGCAAAAACTGAATTATCCTTAATTTATCTGTGAAACCTTTAATTATTTAGATTAAATATGTGTTTTGATAAATGAATAACACATACCTAATCATCACATGTCAATGTGTAGTTTGTAAACAATAGAATGTGAAAAATCAATATTAGGGTCATTCCACCCCAATTCAACAAATGGATTACACCATCAAAAATAGATTTTGTTCATATTTCATATACTGGTAGATATTGATGAGATATGAAAAACCTGACATTTTGAGGTCCTAATTCCGTTTAGTTTTCTCATAGCGGCAATTTTAAAAAAAATTGGGGGGGTCGCCGAAATTCCGGAAAAAACACGCGTCGCGAAATGGAAGTACATGTTGAGCGGCCATTATCTCAAGAAGTAAACCCCCTAGAACATTGAGATTTGGTTTCTACAACTAACTTTTTATGCTGATTTCAAAACTTTAATCAACAAAATTGTAGCATGTTCCAGTTTTAAATGACAAGGGCCTGAAAATGGGCCAAAGTCTGGTTTGGACCAATGTTCGGGGGTCCTAACGCAAAAAGTACAAATCATTTTACTATCCATTTTAGGGGGGATTGTAGCCTAGCAGTAGTACTACCTATATATGCAGAGTTATGCACTGATTATACTTGTATCACTTGGATACAGCCTTCCAAAAAATCTTTGAAAGTGTTTTTGACCCTAACTTGACCCCCCTGAAAACCAACATCAGCAATACCGCACCATTTGTTTTGTTTACATATGTTTAAGATATGTCTCTAATGAAGTTATTTGAAAAGTGTCAGTTTGGTGTCAGAGTATCTTCATGGTCAGGCAACTCTTTTAAATTGGGGTATTTTGTCCATTTTTTATGCATCATGGCTGCCTGTCACGCGGCCGACCCGGGTTCAATTCCCGGGGCCGGCGGACATAATTTTTCCCATTTTGTATTTAACCCCCTCCCCCTGTTCTTCGTTCCATCCCCACTGCCACGTTCTAGGGTTAGGGTTAATACGACACCACACAGTGCATTTCTATAACCCTAAGTCCCTAACCCTACTACGTCTCACAGTCACCTCACAGCCAGCACCACTTGGCTTGCGCGCGCACCAGTTCTATCTCCTGTAGCACTAAACTACGGGTATATATGGTCTCCGATTTTTTAGCCCCCCCCCCCCCCGTGGCTGAGTGGTAGTATATCTCGCCTGTCACGCGGCCGACCCGGGTTCAATTCCCGGGGCCGGCGGACATAATTTTTCCCATTTTGTATTTAACCCCCTCCCCCTGTTCTTCGTTCCATCCCCACTGCCACGTTCTAGGGTTAGGGTTAAGAGGTTTTTGTGGCTTTAAATTTCGGCTTTATATATAAAATATGTAAATAGATAATCAAAATACGACTAATCCATTGACTTCTTGTCCTCAATTGCAGAACCAGATGAAACATCACTGGTTGGCATCAGTCTAACAGGGGAGACGGGTTGTTGCCATGGCAAGGAAAGCCAGGATACACTGTTAGGGTTCATCCTAGTAGATGTTGAAAGAATTAGTGTAGATGGGATAAGAGAGGCTATGATGAGACAACTTGATACGTTACCATCAAATTATAGGTTTCTCACCAGTCAAGGGTAAGTGTGAAGGAAATTGAATGCCTCTGAAAGGGTCCATAAGGTGACCCACTGCATGCTGACACACTTTAGAATTTGGAAACCTTGGGGTTTATTCCGTCAAGACTGGCAAATTCTGAAGTATGTCAGCATGCAGTGGGTCAATTTATGGAAACGCCCCTCTGAAAGGCAATGTGCTGTTGAGATAACTTGACTTTCAACAAGGGCTACCAAGATAATCTACAGATGCAGATGCTAAGATACAAACGTCCACACACGATTCGGTGAGCTATCGAATGGTCTTGACTTTCCCGTAAGCACAATCAGTTAGGCGTCCGACTTTCACATTGGCAGCCCGGGTTCAAACCCAGGCATTGGTGTAGAGTGATCTCCCCCCCCCCAAAAAAAAATAAATGGACCTGTTTTACTCCTGGGTCAAAAAGGGTTGATACAGCGTTACCATTATGTACTACATCCAACAGAATCATACATGTATGTGAAAGCCTACAAATTGAGTTACAATGATTTTAGGTCGTCCGTAGGAGAAAGACCTTATGGCTGCATCCTTCGTCTGTGGTGTCTGTCTGTGGCGTTTGTCTGTGTGTCAACAATAGGCGAGGTGGCGCAGTCGGTTAGAGCGTCGTACACTGCTGCGCACCGTAGTTCTGTTGGTGGATCGTTTATGAGTGAGAGTTCAAAACGATACACCAACACAGCCTCGTCCCCATGCCTCCTTCAGACCGTGCAGACTGAAGTTGGCATGTTCATGGCGCATCGTGCTTCGGAAGGTACGTAGAAATGTTGGTCCCGTGTATCGGAAGAGCTATCCCCGAGCACGTTAAAAGGTCACAGACTCCTTCGTAAAGAGTAGGGGATCGTCCCGGTCTGTGTCTGTACGCTCATGTTTGTATTCCTAGGTTCCAGGGATACATTGTGAGAGTATACTCAATATTGAGGTTTATGCACAGTATATGTAGATGATGATGATGATGAATTGGTACACACTTTTTGTTTTGTCCATTTCTTTTCCATACATTGACCAATTGTAACCATTATTATGTTTTGAGGTGTGCAAGTGTTGGATAATATTGGATCCTAAACATAATAATGATAAAATTGGATGATTTACGCCCAATTTGTATTGGTCTCGCTATGAGTTTTAAAATATTGTGCTCGACTGCGTCTCGCCCAATATTTTTAAAAACTCATAGCTTGACCAATACATATGGGCTCGATCGATCCAATTTTATACCAAACTTGGGTCATAGATGCAACATGGAAACCTTCATATGTTAATGAGGTCATAGGTCACATACCAAGGTCAGAGGTCATCTGAGGTCAAGATGTAATATGGCTGCATATGTAAAATTGATTACATTGTCCATTTCTTTTCCATACAATGACTAATTGCAACCAAACTTGGGTCATAGATGCAACATGGAAACCTTCATACATGGAAACCTTTGTCCATTTCTTTTCCATAAAATGACCAATTGCATATAGATGCAACATGAAAACCCTCATATGTTAATGAGGTCAAAGGTCACGTACCAAGGTCATCTGAGGTCAAGATGTAAATTTGGCTGCATATGTAAAATTGATTACATTTAATAATAATAATAATAATACTGAACATTTATAATGCGCCCAAATCTGCCGAAGCACTCATGGCGCATTGAGCAATTAAGCAAAAGAAACAATAAAACCAGAGCAGAGAACATTTATACATACAAATGATGCATACAAAAGTAACAAACAAGGTGAAGTAAAATTGCAACCAAACTCCAGGATGTTTATTTATTTACATTATGATGTTTACTTATTATGTCTTTATCAAAGAGGCTATACTATGTTCTCTTTCTTTCTAGTTGCCTGATGCCTGTGGTTTGAGAGCCACCTTGTTTTTAATCTACTCATATAAACGGACGACCTATTTGGGACCACTATTTTTTTGAATAGACTACTCCATGCCATGTTTACAGCAAAAGATAATGGTTCAATTCTTTTGTTTGTTTGGAGTCAATAAAGTAATGATGTACTTTCTAAGTATAAACCTCTGGGCAGTCTGCTTTAAACATGTTCAAGGGCCAAAAATACATCTGCCAAAACATTGTAGTGCTTTTGGCCCTAAACATGTCTAAAGCAACACTTACTTTATATTACCATTGGGTAGTTTTTCTTTATACAGACTGTAACAAAAAAAGTTATACAATCGCAATTTTATTTTTAATTCAATGTTAAAATCATGCAATGTCACAATCTCTTACACTCTGTGTTAAGTTCCGTTTTGGCTACCAGAATCATTTTATTTGGTCTTTTTAACTACTTGCGTTTAAAAGTTATGACCAATCTACTAAGTCATCTAGAAATCGGGTTGGGCCACTTTCACAATAATATCATACACTCTTGCTTGTATAAATTAAATGGTGCAAGGAACATTAGAGAGAACAATATAATTATTTTTTCAAATAGTTTTATTTCATTTGAATAAATAAATTCATAAAATAAATAAATAATATTTGTAAAGACCTAACCTTCTTTGTAACACTTTTAACCACTTGAAACGAACCATTGTTGTCTAACAAGAGCGCTCTATTGCTATGTTCCTGGTTCGATTCCATTCATATTCATCCCAGTGATTTTAACATTGATTAAACCAAAGTGGCCCAGGTGATTTCATGACTACTTTAGACAATTGATCATATCTCTGCTTACCGACCATCGATCGTCATGAAACAAAGCTTATTCGAAAGCTAAGAAAATTCCCCTTGCATGCCATTAAAACTCGAAACGGAAATTCCACGGGAGATATTTTTAATATTTTTTTCAAAACTGTATAACTTTTTTTGTTACAGCCTGTACGTGCTGAAGCGTCGGAAAAACATACATGTACAAGGTTTTGACAGTAGAACAGTGACGTTACGTTATTTAGCTTTCATTGATGAGTTTTATTTTCTTCAAAATATTTTCAGATGGCCTGTTACATCTACGCAAGAGTCTCTGATTAAAGTAAAACATCTCATCAATGATGAGGGAGTCGTCAAAATACAACCAGATTACGGTAAGTACAGAAACCTCCTGGTAGCAGGGTGAGTGAAACCCTGCTATAGTGGAAAGAAGCTATCTTGTTTTCAAGACAAGATGGCTTCTTGTCTCTATTTTTACTCACCCTGTATATATGGTGTCCATGTAGTAACTTGTGTTCCTGAGTTGAAACCCTGAGTCTTGGATAAGCAGTCATTTTGGAGAGAAGACTAAACTCTTTCAATTTTAAGTACCGTAGAATGGTGATACTTTGACACAATTTTTATATTTTTCTTTTTCTTCATTGCATGGAATATATGCTTTTTGTTTGTAAACTAGACTAGTTGACTAAAGAATCAAAAACCCAAAAATAACAAGACCTAGGCTATTTTTTTGTTTTTTTGACTTAGACGAACTATTTTTTTATTTCATATTGCAGACGTGCATGCGCACACCTATATAATAGGTAGGCCTATGTGTTGGTTTTTTGATTTAACCTTTTGTATTTCAGATCGGATAGGCCAAGGCATGGCGTCATGGCGAAATTGGCAAAATATTCACATATCATGCCGGTGATGTGCATTGGTTTTTTCCACTTAACTTATGTATTTCAGATTACAAACGTGAATGTTTCAACACATTCTCCTCACTCCCCTTAACCTACCTTTTCCGGAATGAAGGCCCAGTGTTGTATCTATAGAAATAAAAGTTCCCCTTAAAGGTGCATATGTACATGTATACCCGAAACATGCATTTCTCCTCACTCCCCTCAAGGGGGCGGCTGTCAAGTGACATTTTGTATTTTCCAGGAATTTCACTTTTCTTCACTTTTCAAAACTTCAGAGTGTTATCTTTCTGTCCATGCAAAGACATTTTCAATTTTGAAATTCCAAAAGCCTATTTAGAAGGATTTAATTCCCTTATTGTGATCATCGACAAAGTAGAATGGAAAAGTCTGCCCGCAGGGGATCAGTGAAACTCCCATGCGCCCCGTATCCTGTGTTTTGTTTTTCACGCAAATTAGCACGCGCCAGTTCGCTTAAAATAGGCGACGCTGTTGTTTTGAATGCCGCAAGTGCGTGCTGCGTTACCCCCATGTAGGCCTACCAAACGACTGGTCACAATTAAATCTTCATCTCCATTTCTCGCTTTCTCTCTAATGTTTCTAATTTTTCTCTCTTCTATGCTAGGTCCTTTATCTAGGATAGGTGTTGATTTTTACACCCAGACTACTCACTAACTGCGCCACGGTGCATATTTAAACGATCACATTGATAAAGACTCGACTACACTGGTCCTATAATAATGATAAACTCTATGATTAGCCGCAGATGTTGCGCACAGAAATACACGAGCGTCTAATCTTTGTCAACTAGTTCAACGCGCACACGTCACCATTTTCAACGTCACCAAGTTCAACGCAACAAGCATGATTGTCGCCAGGTTCCATTTTGTTTTGTTGGTTTTTTTTGCCTTTTTCCGATTTTTCGGATCATTTTGTGGAAGTACACGTTTGTTGTATTTAAAAATCCCATTTTGTTGCCTTATTTGGTCAATAAATAAATAAAAAAATCAGATAACCAAAAACAAAACAAAATGGAACCCGGGTAATTTTGTTAAGATTCCAAAAATCGTAAAAAGACACACTTTCCGAAAATATTTTTTGGGTTACCTTGTCCGAATTGAAGACTGGTCTAAGGGAGGGAGGATAGGGGGATATAATTCATCATTTAATTTGATTGATTTATAGAGTTATAATTTTAAAACAAAAAACTAAGACCTAGGATACGTGTCATAGGCCTATAGGTTTCAATCCATATTTCTATAACAATCCAGGCCCTATATGGTCCGTTTGTTGACATGTATACACAAATTGAATAGCGTATGCCTGGAGCAATTCATCATTTAGTTTGACTGATTTATAAAGTTATAATTTTTAAAATCGAAAGCTCCCCTTTTTATATATACAATATACATTGGTAGTGGTTAGTACAGTGGCGTAGCCAGAGGGGGGGGGCGGCACGCCCCTCCCCCAATATTGATGTTGTGTCAGTTGAGATTGGCTCTGTCGGTTCATTTGACCAAAGGATTCATGGAATTATGATGGTCAAAAGTACACATATGAAAAAAAATTAAGAGCTACGCGCGCATATGTTTTTCCAAAATGCAATATTCTTTGGTATCAGACTTTACTTGTTTAGAGCTAAAATGTAGCTCAATCGTGCAAAAAATAGGTGTAAAATCTAAAATTTTCTAGCGCTACGCATGCATTTCTTTTATTCACAAAAATCTTGTTGGTTCATTTTCATTTCTCGCCCGCCCCAATATGTTAACCTAGCTATGCATCCACTGGGTTAGTAAAGCCGAGATGACAATAGCAATCAATAGGAAGTATTACATTTCCTATCAGGGATGTAGTGTCAAGGTTTGGTTTTCAAAAATTTATTTGCAATTTACTACTAGGAATGTTCAAGGTTACTGCAAAACACTAACATTTCAAGGCACGACAATATAGCAAATTTGCAAAACATCACCTTTTAGTGTCATTTTGATTTCACTAATTTGAATAATCTTACTATGTTAACCTTTGTATGAAATCTTAAGGATGTTCCTATAGCTAGAAATTATAATTTGATATTGAAGTATAGAGCTGGTTGAGTACAGCAAAAATCTCTTTTACTGGAGATGAATCGGTGTACGGTTTAAAAGATAACAATTTTTAAGTCATTTTTAATTCTTTTGTTTTGTATTGTTTTTCGGCCAACAGAGGGCAGGTGCAGTCTTTTTTCGTTAAATTGTTTTTTATTTGGCTGAAATTTTGGGAGCTTGTTAATTATAGTTTTTTAAAATTTCCTGTGCTGCAGGAGTCTGTAAGACATCTGCATAATTAATTATACTTAATTATCTAAAAATAAAAACTCTTTTTTTGTGTGTGGCTAATTAATGCACTTAATTAGTTTTTTCAAGTTCATGCACTTTACTAAATGTAATGCCACTTGGTGTATATGTTGGCTATACAACTCTCCTTTAAAATTCCTGTGCTGCTGGAATCTAATGGAGTTTTCAATAAAGAAAATAGAGCAAAAACAAAAATCTAAATTTTTATAGAAATTTTACCTAGGGAGTCAAAAAAACAATATAAAACAAAAGAAAATAGACTGCCCTCTGTTGGCCAAAAAACAATACAAAACAAAAGAATTCAAAATGACTAAAAATAGATTTTTGACAATAAAATTGTCATATCTAGAAAACCGTACCGCCGATCAATCTAAAATTTCAGATTATTGTGGTGCTCAGCAAGCTCTTTTAAAATATCAAATAAAAAATTAACCATGGGAACAACCTTAATTACTAAATTTTGTTTTGTGTGTCATATGATGGAGCCTCCTACTCAGTGGCGTAGCTAGGTTATTGATATTGGGGGGGGGAGAAATAAAATGAAGCGACAAGATTGCCATGAGTCAAGATATGCGCGCATAGCGTGCAAATTTATTTCATCTGTGTACTTTTGACCATCATAATTCCATGATTCCTCTGGTCAAATGAACCGACAGTGCCAATCTCAACCGACAAAACGTCAATATGGGGGGGGGGGGGGGAGGGGGGGGGGCGATCGCCCCCTCGCCCCTCTGGCTACGCCACTGCTCCTACTTCCTTCCATGCATGCCATGGTTGATTATGTCCCTGGTTCTTGATATGTGTTTATGACATCTCAGGACAAGTTCCCAATCTGGATACAATTCAAGTGAGGCACTGAATGGATCCGATGTAGGATTCTTGTGGGCATTTTTAGGTTGACTAATGTTAAAGTATCTGCATAGGGCCAAAAAAAAATTGTTTGCATGCCCATTGATACTCTCCAAGAGGAAGGTTGGTCGGTCGGATTTTTTCTTCTTCTATTTTTCTTTTTTGATTTTTCAAAATTATTTTAGGTACCTGAATACCAGAAAGAAAGGAAAAAATAGTGTTAAATACATTTTTCATTTTTTGAGTCCAAAACAGGACCTTAGATATCCATATGAGGTCACATGTGTGTCAATGAAGGTCATATACGTGAAAAGGTGTGGGGGTTTTTTTGAAGAAAAAAAATTGTAAGAAAGAAAAGAAAAAGTGAGATAGTCGGGACTGTAGTACACAGTCGGTCGGACGAGGGGCCTAAGGAAGGATATTAAAGTATCTCTATTTAAGGCCAAGTAAAACAAAACAACAGTTGATCGTCCGGACTTTTCAAAAAAAGGATGCGGGAGGGGCTTGTTATTTACTATTTACTATTTTTTTCCAAGATGGCCGCCAGCTTTTTGAAGTAAAGATTTTACAGTCTGAGCCTCTTTACATTGTATATGAGCTCAACTCACCTGTGTTGTTTGGTATTGGTCGCCTATGGCTTCCGCCTGGTCGAAATCACCACTAGCTAAGTCCGCGAAAATATCAACATGCAATTTTTCGTAAAGTTTTATACTATAAAAATAAAAAATAATAAAAATAGTAAATAGTAAAAAAATCAATGCGGCACGAAAAAAGGATGCGGGCGGGGACGATCAACTGTTGTTTTGTTTTACTTGGCCTAAGGAAGTTATGCTATTTCAATTTACTTGAATTCCTGTAAATGAACAATGTGCACAAGCTATTTGATGTCCCTGACCCCTTCTAATGCCTATATGCATCAAATGATGTATGACCATTAATCTCAATTAAGGAAGCTAAATGGTTTCATTAATAGCCTTACATGTATTATAAATAATTTGATGTCAACATTTTATCATTAAACTTGAAATGTTTTGCAAATTGCAAAGGTAATTGATTAGGCATCTGCAATGCATCTGCTTTTGAATCATTGCTTTTGATTTCATATTTGAGTGATTGTTTTTCATTTCGCTTTTTTCTGTAAAATTGTTCAATTATAGGAATTATATTTAAGGTGATGAAAAAGACCACCATATTCTACGGGCAAACAGACCTCACAGGTAGGGTCGGTCGTCCGGTTGGAAGTTTTTGTTTTTTTCCCAAAAGATTTAGGGAACTTTTGAAATTTCCAGACCATGGGATGGTCGAATTATCAAGCTGTATTCTAAATAATGTTCGCTTTCTGAATTAGCTGAGATGCCTCATCTTCTCAGTTTTCTTTCATGAATTCAGACTTTTATATTACTTCACAGTTGTGTTTATTTCCAGTTATTTTAAGGGGGGACTTAAGGAAATTTGTTGTTGAATTTTGTGAGTGATGTAATTATTGAACTACAGGGTGAGTAAAAAAAAAGTGTACTCAACTTGAAGGATTTTTAAAAAGAAATATGAGCATTTGTCACCCAAATTGTTTTAATGGTAAACAAGACCTATTAATTAGCTCTACTAAGTCTTTTATTTGATTAGACTGGTACAATGAAATTGATAAAGGTAATATAATTTGGGTATGTATGTTAGATTTAAAAAAGGCTTTTGACACTGTAAACCATGATATTTTCTTAGAAAAATTGAAGTTATATGGAGTAAGTAAATATGTCATTAATTGGTTTCATAGTTATTTAAGCAATCGAACACAATCAACATGTATTGATGGAACTTTCTCTAGCCCTAAGTTAATTCAGTGTGGAGTGCCCCAGGGTTCAATCGACGGCCCTCTTGCTTTTCTTGTATATATTAATGATTTACCTAATTGTGTATCTCACTCTAAAGTTAGCATGTATGCAGATGATACAGGTCTTTATTATGCATCTAGCTCAGTTGATGATATTATAAAATGTATAAATGAAGACCTTGAGTCTGTAAGAAATTGGCTTCAAGTCAATAAACTCAGTTTAAACGTAACAAAATCAGAGTTCATGTTGATCTCATCAAGGCAACGTTTAGCAAATGTAGAAAATCATAATTTGACAGTACAAATTAATGGAAACAATTTAACTAAAGTTGATAAATGTAAGCATCTTGGTGTAATTATTGATAAACATTTAACTTGGAATGAAAATATTGAATATACCCGAAAAAAAGCATTAAAGGGTCTACACATGTTAAAGCGAGCGAAGCCATTTCTTTCACATGATATTCTTAAAACTGTATACAGTGCCATAGTACTTCCTCATCTACAGTATTGTAATATTGTATGGGGAAATTGTGGCTTAACTTCAGCATCTCGTCTTCAAATTATTCAAAACAGGTCTGCTCGTATTATTTGTGGAGTAGCTTGGGATACACCTAGTCTTGAAGTTCTTAATAAACTTAAATGGTTACCACTTGATAATAGACAAACATACAACTGTAATATTTTCTCTTATAAAATACTCAATGATGCTGCACCATCATATTTGAACGATTTACTTTTGTATAATGATGTAATTAATTACAATTTACGCAGAAGTAAGTATAATGCTATTATTCCTAAACCTAAAACAAATTATAAAAAACGCAGTTTTTCTTATAGGGGTGCCATTGAATGGAACAAACTTGACAAAAATATTCAAGTCTCCCCCAATATTAGTATATTTATCAACCGTCTTAAACGAATGTGTCAGTTGTAATTATCGGTATCTTAAAATTCAATTTTGTAATCTTGTTTTATTATTATTACACTGTATAAGATTCAAGAAATATGTTATGTAATTTTAGAGTTATCACGGCCTCAGTGAAAAACAGCTGTTAAGTTGACCTATGTATCGTGGATAAATAAAGATTATGTATGTATGTATGTATGTTAAGCGAACCTCATTTTACGTGTATTTGAAATTTTTGAATAAAAGTGGCCATTTTTAGATCCAAACAAGGTAGGCCTACCATCTTCGAAGGCTCAAATTCAATATCACCTGGTATTATAAGCAATAACAAATTACAGTCCTGACAAAAGGTTCTAAAGTCTTCAAGTACTACGGCAACGTATTGACAATGCATGTAGAGCTTTGCGTCGAAGTACTACGGCAACGTATTGACAATGCATGTAGAGCTTTGCGTCGAAGAAGGATCTCCAGGCGCGCCATCAACAGCATGAAAACCAGAGCGAGACTTTGTTTGTATTAACAATAATGGTGGTCTTTTAGAAGGAGAGCTGTTTGATTATTAGCCTATTGCTGGACTTACCTGAAAACAAATTGTCTTCAAGAATGAATGTCCATGTAGAGAACGAGAGAGTGACTTTTACTTTACTAGTCTTACCGTGGACATCGATATTTTGACTGTATATTTTAACTGTATCGAGGACAATATTTAATAATCGAACATATTTATGAAAAATAGGTGCACTATTATTTTTGATCAAAATACTTTATTGTATATTTTATATAATATCAGATAGTCACTCATTTGGCCATTTTTATTCCACGTCCTCGTCTTGTTTATCATGTTTATGAAATCTATGGATCATTTTTAAATCCTTTAAATTACTTTAACTCACAAGTGGTGATAATATTTTATCTTTATTTCATGTTAAATAATGAGGAGAAATTCTGAACAAGGCTTTTATTTATTTAATTGGTTTAATAAATAGACTGTTTAATCCTTTACATTTTAATCTTAGAACACATTATTAAGCGCTCATTGAGCGTGAAATCACAAATTTGTTCGGTTTCAAAATTCAGTTCTTTTACAGAAATATTCATATCTACTAAACGGTACCATATATTGCCGTGATTCTTTTTGCCGACGATAGCAGATAAATGGCGTAATTGATTCAATTATTGGTTGCCTTAATTTTGTGGTCAGAAATATTTTTAATTTATTTTTCAATCAGAGTACACATTTTTTTTTGACTCACCCTGTATGTCTCTGTTATGATTCTGGTTATCTTTTGCCTTTTTCAGCCAAACCCAGGATAGGTGTGGTGACAGACAGCGATGATGCCTTGTCTCTGTTATGATTCTGGTTATCTTTTGCCTTTTTCAGCCAAACCCAGGATAGGTGTGGTGACAGATAGTGATGATGCCTTGTCTCTGTTATGATTCTGGTTATCTTTTGCCTTTTTCAGCCTAACCCAGGATACATTGTAGGTGTGGTGACAGACAGTGATGATGCCTTGTCTCTGTTATGATTCTGGTTATCTTTTGCCTTTTTCAGCCAAACCCAGGATATGTGTGGTGACAGATAGTGATGATGCCTTGTCTCTGTTATGATTCTGGTTATCTTTTGCCCTTTTCAGCCAAACCCAGGATAGGTGTGGTGACAGATAGTGATGATGCCTTGTCTCTGTTATGATTCTGGTTATCTTTTGCCTTTTTCAGCCAAACCCAGGATAGGTGTGGTGACAGATAGTGATGATGCCTTGTCTCTGTTATGATTCTGGTTATCTTTTGCCTTTTTCAGCCAAACCCAGGATAGGTGTGGTGACAGACAGTGATGATGCCTTGTCTGTTATGATTCTGGTTATCTTTTGCCTTTTTCAGCCAAACCCAGGATAGGTATGATGACAGACAGTGATGATGCCTTGTCTATGTTATCATTCTTGTTATCTTTTGCCTTTTTCAGCCAAACCCAGGATAGGTGTGATGACAGACAGTGATGATGCCTTAGGATTTGTATTTGTGTCTTCTCTCAACCTTCCCATTAGCCAATTAAGAGAGGCTATTATAGCTCAGGTAAGAAAAAATTTGTATTAAATAGAGGATGACTATGTTAAAATAATCAGGTTCCAATTTCACCGATTAGAAAAAACACTTTGAGTGAGTTGTGTATTGAATTAATTAATCTGGTTATTTCATATCCATGCAGCTTAACTAGTTTGGTCCAAAACATTTTGGGCTTAAATTGAAATTGCTGAATTCCCAAAAATGAGTCAAAAGAGTTTTTATTATTAAAAGAACCAGCGCTAAAATGGAGCGAAGATATTGTAGTTTTATTTTAATACAGGGTGGTCCCAGAATGATCTATATCGAGGTAATACAAATTTTTTCGGTATGAACTTTATTTATATTGTCCAAACCGTTTTCATGTATATCTTGTGCAAACGCCCAGCTTTCTCAAGAGAGAATAGCTGTAAAGATGAATTATGTGAGCCAAAATTCCCTAATCCTTGGTCATTCATTCAAAGTGCACATATGATTTGATAATACAGCTAGGTGGAAGTCAAAGTGTTCTCTGCTCAGAGGACACAACAGAGTGGATGTTCCTGGACAGAAACCGATGGCCAATCTGTAGACAGCAAGAGGAAGCGTTGACCGTCATTGACCTCGTCGTACAGGCCAGCGTCAGAATCCAGCTGTGCCCCAAGTTCAAGAAGTCTATCGACTCTCCCGATATGCATCCCAAAGTCTCGGTGATACAGGAGATGATGTATGAGACCACCAGGAATATGAGTCTATCTACCCCACCAGCAAAGAAGCACAGGGCGTAAGTATTGTTGGAAAAGGTACATGAGGTCCTAGAGATGTAGAGAGTGTTTGATGAAATGGAAATAAAGTGCATTGAAATTATGGTGAACGTGGGATGCTTCATTGATAGATATACATTTCATCCGCGTTGTATTCTATTGATCATCAAGTTCTGCAACTCATATTAAAAGTTATTCTAGAAACAGGGATGAAAGTTTCAGACCATTTCTGATTAGGCAGTCGCCAGATTTCATGCATTCTGGAAAACGAAAGTTGTGAAAATGTAGGCATTTTGATATGATCACTCTCCACATTTTCAGTAGATAAAAGTTGCAAGGCCCCCGTGTATTTCATGCCCTCATTCAAGTACAGGTCATAATAATATAGATCATTGAAATCAATAGGCTAGAGCAAAATATTATTGAAAATGTTCACAACACATGTGAGGTAAACATTAGGAAAAGTTTAGAGAACTATAGTCAGCGTCACAATGCTATGGATATAATTCCACAAATGCATGTGTGAGTGCATACATGCATAAGGGCATATGTGCGTAAACCCGGAAGTGCGTACCGGGCGCTTTAAAAATGATCACACGTCCCAATTGGTCAATCGTGAAATCTTTGTGCATTATATGCATATGCAAATAGCTTGAATTTTGTCCATAGCATTATAACAGTAACTGTAGTTAGGTTAAACTTGACAAAAAGGATGTGGGTTTTGTATGTATCACTTGGATTTAACCCCCTGGGCACTACCGGCCTATCTTATAGTGGTTCTGATTGGTGTATTGCAAGATATACTCATTTGAATAGCCAATTAAAAAGCAGCTTATAAGATATTTTACTTCAATCTTTATCAGGATACAATTATTCTAACACTGTCTCTGATTGGCGCAATAGATGATGTATCTATCTTTCTGACCAATCGGCCGGTAGTTCTCAGGGGGTTAACAGGACATGTGTCATCGACTAGTTTCATTTTGAAGTTTCATTTTGAAAATTATCAAATAGTAGTACAACTTTTCTACTCAAATCAAATTTGAACTGCATGGCATCCAGCAAAGTACTATCATATATTCCAATTTCATTTACATGCTATACCTGAAATATCTGGTGTTACTTTGCACCCCAATTGTTGACAAAGAATGTATGTACATTTCTGTTCTTGTGGACAGTAACGTAAAGTTACAGGCGCAGCATTTACTCACACATATTTACAATTCTCTTCTTGTGGACAATGACGTAAAGATGCGTAGCATTTACTCACACATATTTACATTTCTCTTCTTGTGGACAATGACGTAAAGATGCGTAGCATTTACTCACACATATTTACAATTCTCTTCTTGTGGACAATGACGTAAAGATGCGTAGCATTTACTCACACATATTTACATTTCTCTTCTTGTGGACAATGACGTAAAGATACAGGCGCAGCATTTACGCACGCTTATGTATCTTCCGTCTTTCTACGTATGAATGAGTTTTAATGCCAGCCCCTCGAGTAGGCACATACTTTAGTGCGCTGCAATTAGCAAATGATACCGATACGCAATTGGCTTACTTGTGCGAGATTTGGTATGGATATAATAATACATGATACCACTAAAGAAAAGCTTTTGCAATGAGGATACGATAGGATGGGTCTATCAAATGAATATTAGGTTAGCCAATGTGGATATAGGTTTGATTAAAAATTGATTAATTTTAATTAAGATATTATTATTTTTAATTCGTGTTTTATTTAACAATTATCAGTCCTGAGGATGAAAATGAACTGTTAAGTATTATGGGGTAAGTTCTTTCTTACAAATGTGTGATTCAATCCACTGAATACTTACAGTGCTTTATTTTGTACTTATACATATTTTGCTGCATTAACAGTATATTGCATGTCACACTTAGTTATTTTTATGGTTTATTTTTGTTGCTTATTTTGTATAGTACGTATAGTATGTGTCTGGTAGTTCTTTGGAGGTATACTGACATTTATTAGTCACTGTCATAATGCTATGAACGAAATTTAAGCTATTTCACGCGAGCATATTTTGTTGTCCACGCATGTATGGATGCATTGGTGGAATTATATCCACGCATGTATGGATGCATTGGTGGAATTATATCCACGCATGTATGCATGCATTGGTAGAATTATATCCACGCATGTATGCAAGCATTGGTAGAATTATATCCACGCATGTATGCAAGCATTGGTGGAATTATATCCACGCATGTATGCATGCATTGGTGGAATTATATCCACGCATGTATGCATGCATTGGTGGAATTATATCCACGCATGTATGCATGCATTGGTAGAATTATATCCACGCATGTATGCATGCATTGGTAGAATTATATCCACGCATGTATGCATGCATTGGTGGAATTATATCCACGCATGTATGCATGCATTGGTGGAATTATATCCACGCATGTATGCATGCATTGGTGGAATTATATCCACGCATGTATGCATGCATTGGTAGAATTATATCCACGCATGTACATACATACATACATACATACAAATGAGCATTTATAAAGCGCCTTTTCATCAAGATCAAAGCGCGTGAGAAAAGCAAACCCAATGGAACAAAAGGATAATGAACAAACAAACATCATATAAAGTACAATATGATACAAGTTACACGATATTTGGATACAAATATGTTTTGACAGATTTCTTGAACATGTGTAAAGAGTCCTGTAAATGCATTGGTAGAATTATATCCACGCATGTATGCATGCATTGGTAGAATTATATCCACACATGTATGGATGCATTGGTAGAATTATATCCATGCATGTATGGATGCATTGGTGGAATTATATCCACGCATGTATGCATGCATTGGTGGAATTATATCCACGCATGTATGCATGCATTGGTGGAATTATATCCACGCATGTATGCATGCATTGGTAGAATTATATCCACGCATGTATGCATGCATTGGTGGAATTATATCCACGCATGTATGCATGCATTGGTAGAATTATATCCACACATGTATGGATGCATTGGTAGAATTATATCCACGCATGTATGCAAGCATTGGTAGAATTATATCCACGCATGTATGCATGCATTGGTAGAATTATATCCACGCATGTATGCATGCATTGGTGGAATTATATCCACGCATGTATGCATGCATTGGTGGAATTATATCCACGCATGTATGCATGCATTGGTAGAATTATGTCCATAGCATTATGACACTGACTATAGTGGTGTATAGCCATGCAGAGGGGTAGATCCCTTTGTTCTAGTGGTATATTGGCAAATCAGGGTCTGTTGGTAGGTAATTTAGGAATACCCAGAAAGGGTTTTAGTATCATTTTTTGGAGATACATATGCATCATCAGCCTATGAATATATATGATGGAAGATGAGCCACCACTGTTACGAACTGCATGGTTGCACTTCAGTAACTTGTATCACAAACTAATTTGCATGATAAACCATTTATACTCATCAATTAATGACAGAAGTGTACCCACACGTTATTCATCGCATAGTGTAGCAATCAGAGCCTCACGTATATGAATTAATTTTCTTCATTTAATAGATAAATGTATATAAATTCCAATCAATTGTAACGGTTCAAATTTGTGCAATTTTAACAAATTGACATTTAGCGATATGAAATGTCACAAAGCATTGCCCCCTGACACTTAAAGAGATACCAGGCTAAAAGCAGATGGGTTGTGCTATTGCCTCCGAGCAGAGGAGAGGTAAATATATTTATTCTCACTTCATGAACTATTAATTGCCTAGATCAATTTTCACATAAATAATTGTATTAGGCATTTTGAAGAACACAAGACGCAGTACCCCACTCCCTCGGCTAAAGCTGCCAACCTGGAGGGAATCACCTCAAATTTTATTAAATATCATGATTAGTGAAATATTCATGAACTATCATTTTGCACAGATCAGATTTAAGGTTGGTGTCAACCCTGTTTGGGCCAAATTTATCAAGCACTGTAACTTTTAAATTATAAATGTGATGTACATAAAAGTATACATTTTTTGTAATGAAATGAGTCAGAGAATCCATTTTTGGTATCAAATTTTACTAAAATGAGTGATTTTTACATTTTTGCCCAAAAATCACCTTTTTGGCGCCAAAAATTGTCAGACAACCTAACAATATCAGTTTTTGATTAAAAATTCCAAAATTTCACCAAAATCATCTAAAGTCAATTATCTAGGAGCGAATTTTTTTTTTTTGCTTAAAATTTGTTTGTTTTGAAAATATTGACCAAAAAGTGCCAAAAATGAGATTTTTGAGATAAAAAACATTTTTTTGGCACTTTTTGGTCAATATTTTCAAAACAAACAAATTTTAAGCCAAAAAAAAAAATTCGCTCCTAGATAATTGACTTTAGATGATTTTGGTGAAATTTTGGAATTTTTAATCAAAAACTGATATTGTTAGGTTGTCTGAAATTTTTTGACGCCAAAAAGGTGATTTTTGGGCAAAAAATGTAAAAATCACTAATTTTAGTAAAATTTGATACCAAAAATGGATTCTCTGACTCATTTCATTACAAAAAATGTATACTTTTATGTACATCACATTTATAATTTAAAAGTTACAGTGCTTGATAAATTTGGCGCCAAACAGGGTTGACACCAACCTTAACATAATAAATTGCCTGGATATTTGATTGGTGATCGCTAGTTGTAGCACACCCACCCCCGCTAAAATAGCCTTCCCGGGGGTGAAAACCTCAGATTTATTAGTGACCAATTTTAAACATAGCGCAATACTTGGTGATTTGATTCGATAATGCAAATCGCAGAACATTGTGTTAATAAGTCAAATATAGTCAAATATATCCAAATGCTTTGGGGGCTGAAGCCCCCAGGTCCCGGGTTGGGGGGGGGGGTGAAAGGGAAGGGGAGAGGGGAGTGGAGAGGAGGGGAGGGAGAGGGAGAGGGAGCTTTTATTAGTGGCTCTCACTTTATCTCTACATCTCTGAACCATGTCAGTGTTTTATAACAAATGTAAATATTGATAGCAAGGAGAGTCTTTAAAAAGTCACCCAGGCAAGTTAAAACCCAACAGCTCAGCCCTCTGAATCTCCGCCAACGGCATTCCCCCACCACCAGTGGCGTAACCAGGGGGCCTCAGCAAGCCCCCCCCCCCCATTGACAATGGAGGTAATGAGCATAGACAATGCGAGGGGGAGGGGGCACGCCCTCATAATTTTCATGGTGGGGATGAAAAATGAAAGTATCAATTTAGTGTGCTTGTTTGCACTATCGTTTGTTGCAATAATTCTAGAAACAATCTTGATGGAGACAAGAATAACTTGTGGATAGGTTTATGTGCATGTAATGCAAAATTATTAAGATAAAACACAATAACATTAGAATATTTGGCCCGTCCATATCAGTTTCTTCTTTTCCCCTTTTTTCTATTTCCTCCACTAGGCACACACTACAATACCTCTGTTGTGCAATTTGAAGGGGCCTTGAGAGATCTTCCGGGGAGGGGGCCGCAACATATTTCACAAGTTTTTCCTCGCATCCACACATTTACAAAAAAAAACACCTGAAATCGTAAAGCTTTTAATTTACAATCTTTCATGTAAAATTCATGAATTTGATAGTTTGTTTAATATCGATGTAAATCTTATCAACATTAACAACATTCTTCCAAATGGCCACAGATGGCATCTACTAAATTTGTTTCTTGTTTACCATGAATAACCCTGAAGACCAACCATGACTTTATCAGAAGCAAAATCAATTTATTCAGCAATATGTATACAGAAATATGATAATACCATGATGTGAGAAAGAGGCTAGGAGCCCCAAAAGAAACCCTGATAGCGGGCTTATAATATGGGGACCCTTAAAACAAGAAATAAATGTAGAGTGTAGACTAGATGAAAAAAACAATACAACATACGAGCAAAACAAGACAAGGGCTCATTCCATGAAGTTGGGGCATATTATGTGACATCCAAGTGAAATTTTCAAAATGGATATTTTCCAACTCTTTCTTCTTTTTTAGGTTCTACATTTACCAAAGTCCAATGTAGAACTTTTTTTTTTAATGTAACATTTGGTGTAAAATAACCGCACATGTTCAACAGTTGGATGACATTTCCAAAAATCCTGATGCTACATGGAAACCATTTCCCATTTCCATATCATTTTCTAATAAATTAGCTTAAGATGTGGGCCAAGTTTCTATACCTCAATTAACTACTTGGAACCACAAATACATGAAAAGAAACCAGATTTGTCTAGGTTGAACATAACTTAACGAACAAGACATCGTAGATTAACTGTTTTATGTAAAAACTCATTGAAAAGTGACTCTTTATTTTGCAATTTGTATAATGAATTTAAATAAAGTACATATCAATATTTTTTTGATGTAAAGTACTCTATAAACCATGCACATTGATTACATTATAGTCATAAAGTAAGTATATGAAGTATTATTTACCTGTATAATGTTATAAAATGCACTACCGATGCTACATGGACACCGCGTCTTGTAACATTGTTAATAATAAGACTATTCATACTGTTACAATTATTTGAGTGTGAATGGTTTGTCTACTTGTTCATCATATCAAGTAGATACACAGAGTGAATTGCTTGAAATTTATCTAAACACTGTTCATGTAAAATTTACCTTTTCTGTGTACTTAAGTATTACGATGCTACATGGACACCGTGCCCTAAAATATTTGGAACAGCTTGAACAGGTGCATCTTTTTCAGATCAATAGAGAGGATGTACTATGATGTTAACTTTTTATGTTATAAGCACACGATAAAATTAATAACATGGATTGTAAAACTACAAATTACACAAAAAGATAACCTGCCATGAAGCATAAAACATAATTACCTATGATACACATACACCATTTCTTAAAATTACACAATAACAATACACCATTGATCAAAGAAACTTAAGATGTCCACTGAAACAAACTTCATGCAGTGTTGTTCTTAAAGTACCCTTTGTGATCTTAGTCTCTTTGCTCGTTTTTGATTGAATCATCCTCTATTATTGATAAAGATGATTGAAAAGTTTGATCACTTAAAAAGTCAGTTTGCAAAAAAAAAAAATTAATTGCCATGATGGATTTCTTTGGAAAGGTACCGTATTATCCCTATTAAGCGCCCAGGACCTTATAAGCGCCCACCCCTGTTTTTCTCAATGACTAACAACAAACAATCTCTTATAAGCGCCCACCTTTTTAATTCCCGTAGCACTGTACAACAACATTCTTCACGGCGTCCTTCACTAAAGCAGTACCAGTAAAAGCCGTGATTAGATCGCCACCATCTCTCCCCGATCACACTAGGCACTAGGCTACTGATACGCGTACAGTAGCGCTGATACCACTGCCTGATGTACAGCGACCGGCGAGTGTTAATTTTCCGTTTTAATCGCACGTGGTAATTCCACTAGTGCAACAGTTCCGTGTATCGTAGTCATTCATTATGCCATTCATTTGTTCAGAAACGGGCACCACCAAAAATTATCACCACAAATGAAAAGCAAAGATGGCTGCCCACATGAAAACCAGATAAATATTGATGGCATTTTCGGCTAAGTTTTTGTTTTTTTCTTACGCAGTTTTTGAACAAAATTGTAACAAATCGTTAGCGATTTGTCTTTCACAACTATTCATGGAATGTGATTGAAAAATCATACTTTCTTTTTGTTCTATGAGCTAAAACATTATTGGTATGTTTACCGAAAAAATATCTTCGCAACCTTGCCGAATTCGACAGTCTCAACGATAAATGAGTTTTAAAAAAGGTAATATAATAAGCGCCCACCCAAAATGACTTTGCTAACCGCCCTGGGCGCTTAATAGGGATAATACGGTACTAGTTTTTGAAAATGATGGGTTCCTTGTCTTCATCTCCATAAATTCCAGGACGATAGAACTGTCTTCTGAATTAATGTCAAGAACCTGCAAAGCAAAACAAAATAAACCCTATGGCTTAGTATCTTCATGGAACATTGTGTAGTGATATTGGAGTAGATTATTTATTCATGTTGCACTTTTTGTGTTGCAGGAAAATATTTATATTAAAATCATGCTGGAGTATTTTATTTATTATTCATTTAACATGAAAAAGAATAGCAAAGGATAGAGAACTTAAACGATTTACAATTATTTGTTTTATTTATAGTAAATAAAACTAAAATAAGGGAATGATTATTGTGAATTCAGTGAAATGCTAATGGAAATGGTGTCCATGTAGCATTGTGTATTAATATATTTCATTAGATACATCTCTCATAATATGCCTTTTTTCTGTAAAGTGTAGTAAAATGTAGGCAATGTTTTGAATGTTTTGGGTGATGGATAATTTCGAATGGGGTAATTGTTTTAGTCTAATTAGGCAAATTTTATGAAATGCTACATGGACATGGTGTCCATGTAGCATCGTATTGTTAAGCTATATTATTAGCATTAAAAGAGCAAAAACTAATTCATTATTAACTTCAAAGTTTATTAATGATGTGATTCTACAAAAAAAATTACAATTTCAACGAACTATAACGATACCCAATGCAAAATATTGCCCATGCTATGCCCGATGCTACATGGACGCCAAATTATTATGGCGTCCGTGACTCCAAATTAATATCATAACATGAAAAGAAATTCTGATTCAGTGTTTCCCTTTCAATAAAAATGCATTAATAAATACAGACATACAAGCAACATTAAGAAATAATTACAATCGCACTTACCATTCACAAAACTATCCAATGTTTACTTTTTTATGCTGCATAAAAGTCCCGATGCTACAACGGGACACCAGCGACTGAAACCTTGATAAAACTAGCCCACATGTGGCAAATTCCAAACAAACTTGATATCTATTGACCTCTATCCTTACAAAAAGAAATATGGAATGTTTTATTTATCTCCAGGGGGGGATTTCCACAAATTGCATAGGATGTTTATCACGATGCTACATTTTATGGTTAGGACACCATGCACACGGCACGGTATACTTTTTCATGAATATATGGAATGGTCTTCATGAAATTAATTCTCATTTGCCATAGTTTTCAATTGATAAATGCTCTTAATTTTGGAAAATAAATTTTGGAAAATAATTTTAAAATGTATGATAGAGAACTACCCCCATTCAGCAATGAAAACTCCCGATGCTACACGTGTATATTTTGTGGACACCGTGCGTAGCATCGGAAAGGCAATTTTCATGTTGCTTGGGTGAAAAATCAGTCCAGCGTGACGAGGTGTTTTGGTCAGTAAACTATGAATACATGTATCTTTTATTAATCAAATCGATTTCCAAGCAATTCTATGATAGTTTTGCTTAATAATAATAATAATAATAATAATCAGTATTTATATAGCGCCTTTTCCAAATGGCTCAAAGCGCTGTGATTTTGCTGCTGGTGAATCATCAGAATCATGTCGCATCAACTAGGGTGCTGCCAATTTCTAGCGCAAACCTATCCGCAGTTAGATTGTAACATCCACCATAAAAAGCTTACATAAAACTCATATTAATTGTTGTGTTTTCCATGTCACGTTTTTTAGCAAAAATGGTCTTGGACACCACCTCATTTTTTATTATTTTTTGCTTCAAGGAAGGGTCGATTTTTTTCTTCTTTTTCATGGCTCAATACTATAACCTATTACTGTTTTTGGACACTAAACAAATTTGATATACACATAGAGTAAAACAGTTTATAAGCTGCCTAAAGTACCAAATTCTGCTATTTTAACAAATAGCCCAAGACAAAAACAGAGACTACACAGAATATAACAAAAAAAACAGAACAAAACCAATACAAAACAAAGAGACAAGAACATTGAACGAGTCAAACTACAAATGGTTACCAAAGAAAAGCAGGTCATTTACTATGTGAAATTCAAGAGGTAGAAGAGTCTAAAGAGGGAAAGAGGAAGGAATGAAAATGACGGAAAGAGGAGAAAGAAAGTGAGAAAGGGAGGCTAGAGAACAAAATTATGTGTTGTCATGAGGAATTGTGTGTGTTGAAGGTGTAACATAAGTGGAAATATAAGGATGCTTGAGCTGTCTTTTGAATGATTGTTTATTTGTGATATTTGTGAGTGTGTTGGGAAGATTGTTCCAAAGCTTAGCACTGTGGTATAGGATCGGATGTTTTTCAGCGGTGGTCTTTGGGAGAGGAAGGTGAAATTTGTGTGCTTGTCTAGTGTAATGTGCTTGAATCTGTCGGTTTGTGGTGAAATAGTTTGCGAAGTTAGGAGGAAGGTTGTTGTAGAAGTAGTCGTGCATAAACAGTGCCGTTTGAAGCTGATTGATATCGGTGATTTTTAATGTTTTGGAGATTGTAAAAGAGAGGGAAGGTGTGTGCCCAGCAACATGAGTTTGTTATTGTGCGAATGGCCCATTTCTGAGTGATATTTAAGCTGATGAGTCTAGACTGGTAATTCGAAGCCCAAATGATGTTGCAGTAGCTGATGTGTGGAAGAACCAATGTGTTATAAAGTGATTTCAAAATGTGGTGATGAAGATGATGCTTAACTCTGTAGATGGTACCTATGGCGGCGTGAAATGCCGGCGTGAAATGCCCTTGTGATAATATAATTAATGTGGTGGTTCCAAGTGAGTTTATCATCTATGGTGATACCAAGAAATTTAGTGGTGTGGACTTGTGAGATGTCTTGATTGTCAATTGTGATTTTGTTAGAGTGATGAGGAGTTTTAGGTGAGAAAAGCATGTAGTTTGTTTTAGAGATATTCAACTAAAGTTTATTTGCCGTGAACCAGTCAGTGATGTGTGTTAGTTCAGGGTTCATGTTATGGTAAAGTGATTCAAGGTCTGAATGAGAAAGGAAAATGTTAGTATCGTCTGCATAGAGGATGAGTTCTAGTATACTAGTAGTGTTAGTAATGTCATTCATATATATATGATGAAAAGGAGGGGACCTAAAATAGAGCCCTGGGGAACTCAGACAGTGACTTCCCTTATGGTTGAACGACAGTTGAGTGCATGAACAGATTGAGTATGGTGGGTGAGATAGCTTTTAAACCATTAAGAGACCTTTAGAAAGGCTCAGAAAATGGCTTTTATTTACATTTTTTAAAGAAATCAGAGGGTTTGTACATACATCATCTAAACAAGGGAATGGTATTATTATTTGTTGTCAAATCTCTCAATGCTCCTTTTAAATGCTGTGTTTGCTAGGTTCCATGCCATGGTTCCATGCATGAGTCACTCAGCTCCTCACAGGCAGGCATCTTAAATTACTCAGCAAATCAAAGTTCTTCAAAAGCTCTCCAATCCATTAGGTATTTTGTTGGTTCCAAACATTCATATGCCCATCAGTGGTTTTTACCATTTGAACCAAAATAGCATTGGGCACCATCTTGATGACTCAGTTTTTTGCAACTTTTTCAATCTTGATCAGAAAACCTGTAATTGTTATTTTAATTCCAAAATCTCTTTCTCCCACTCATGTTTTGTCTTTTTTGTCTTTGTAATTAATCTTTTATTCAGTATCATTTATAGTATGAACCTTTAGTGTAGTATTGTAGCAATTAACAGTCATAAAATTCAAGGGAAATATCAAGTACTATAATTACTCTGGGAGCTCTACCCAATTGGGGTGATGTAGGGAAATTACTATTGGCTTATAGTTTAAAGAAATTTTACTTAAATCTCGGGTAGACTAATGGTTAATTCAACAATTAATTTCCCCCCTATGTAGGACAATGTACATAAATGCCGGTAAAGGTTGCCAGTTCAAATATAGTCAGCCGCCTATTCCAGGAAAAGATATTTTAATCAGTATATCACAGTTTTTTGTATCATCCATATATATTGTTCATAGACTTTAATTTTGTGCTTGATTCTCTTTTATCATTATCATGTTACTAATTTTCCCCATCTCATTTCAAAGTATCACAATGGGTAGCATAAGGTGAGGTGCCACATGACCGGGGGTTTAAGGAATTTTGATTTTTTTTTTCCCCCTCTAAAATTGAGTTAAAATCATAAATAACAATAATAATTTGTCTCACAATTTATACAGGAAGAACATTTTTTCAACTAAAAGTTTGGGTTTTGGAATAGTAATTTATGCATTGTAAAAACTAGAGCAAGCTCAAAAATAATGAAGGGAAATTATAAGATGACAGAATAGAGGGTCTTCATCAGCTTCACAACTTTCCTACTGGTCAAGATCCTCCTTACTGGTAAATATTAATATTCTGTCTAAAACTATTTAAAGGAACCTTAAAGGAACGGAACTTAAGCGCTCAGCACATACATACGATTTAAAGTGCCGCGTTAAGACAATATCAGCTTTAGAATGAAAAAAACAGCAACACCTGTATGGATGTTGCCATATTGATCAAAGCTATGACGAAACAGTTTCAAGATGTTCACGTTTCATGTACTGATATTGTTGATTTATGCATTTAATTCCTGTGTGATTATGTGCAGCAACCTGCTGCTAATGAGGCAGTTTTAGTAACAATTACATCACAATAATGGATATGGCTATCCCATCAGCACTTTCAACACAAATCTCCGAGCCTGAATTTCAAATAATCACAGGTTGGGGATGTGCAGTATAAATTAGTTTTGTTGAATATTATAGTTCTGTGTTCGATACAAATGATGCTTTGCTATGTAACATGTGTAATTCCCAACTCAGTATCGGTCCGGGTCTCGGTCAATAGGTCTGAACAAACAAGAATCATCAGTAGATGCTTATGCTATCGCCCTAGGTTCTGTGTGCGAGTCTAGTCGCTTATACATTGAGAGTCATGTTCAGGGCTCAAATTAATTAAAGGCATTGATGCCCTCATTTTCTGCCTGTTTCACTTCATTCAAAAGTACATATAATTGCCTTGGAGAAGGAGTGTACCTTTCAAATTGCTTAAATTGCATGCCCTCTCCATTTCTTAATTTGAGGTCTGGTCATGTTTTTCCCCCTTTGAATGTTGGAATACCTATTTTTCACCATGTGTTTTGGGTCCTATCAATAAGTCTTGCCCAAGAGCACTTGATATTGACTGCATCGCTACTTGAACCCACAATTTGTGCTCTATTTGCTGAATCACACACTCACTCATCTTGTAAAATTCACTGTATATGAAGTGTTGCAAATATCAATCTATGATTCAATTCCCATTGATATAATTATATAATTGGCAGTATATACACGATCAAATTGTTATGGCCCATTACTGTGGTCATTCATACAGAAATGTACATCTCTTGGGAGGGACAGTACTGTCATAAAGCATGTCTTTTTACGCACTAGTATTTTCATATATTGTTCTATATCTTTTTTTTTTATTGCATATATTAATTATCACTTCACATCATATATAAACATAAATAATCAATAATGACATATAATATATTTCACTTCCCTTAATCAAAATCTTACAGAATTTTAAATTCTAAATATACTTTAGGATGTTTTCCCATATTGGTATTGCTAATAGTTGATTTGGTAACACTTATACACATATATGATATCAACATTATAACTATTATCATAATGAAGCCAAATAATACATCTTTTTGCAATATCTTTATGTCTAGAGTATACTGTTGCAAAAGTATTGTTTCAAACTCTTTGCATATTGTTTGATTTTCTTACAGCTACACAAGAAATGTTTGATGTAATCAATTTTGTTACAAGTCTCACAAATATTATTTGACCCATCCAGTGGATGGTCAATACTATGTACCGTATTATCCCTATTAAGCGCCCAGGGCGGTTAGCAAAGTCATTTTGGGTGGGCGCTTATTATATTACCTTTTTTAAACTCATTTATCGTTGAGACTGTCGAATTCGGCAAGGTTGCGAAGACAACCCATTTTTTCGGTAAACATACGAATAATGTTTTAGCTCATAGAAAAAAAGAAAGTATCATTTTTCAATCACATTCCATGAGTAGTTGTGAAAGACAAATCGCTAACGATTTGTTACAATTTTGTTCAAAAACTGCCTAAGAAAAAAACAAAAAATTAGCCGAAAATGCCTTCAATATTTATCTGGTTTACATGTGGGCGGCCATCTATGCTTTTCATTTGTGATGAAAATACAACACTACGCATATTCGTACACATTCCTCACTACGCATGTCGCAATAATTTTTGGTGGTGCCCGTTTCTGAACAAAAGAATGACTACGATACACGGAACTGTTGCACTAGTGGAATTACCACGTGCGATTAAAACGAAAAATTAACACTCGCCGGTCGCTGTACAGAAAGTGGTATAGCCTAGTGCCTAGTAGGATCGGGGAGAGATGGCGGCGATGAGAGATGGCGGCGATCTAATCACGGCTTTTACTGGTACTGCTTTAGTGAAGGACGCCGTGAAGAATGTTGTTGTACAGTGCTACGGTAATTAAAAAGGTGGGCGCTTATAAGAGATTGTTTGTTGTTAGTCATTGAGAAAAACAGGGGTGGGTGCTTATAAGGTCCTGGGCGCTTAATAGGGATAATACGGTATTGTAATAACCCATACCCAATTGGCGGTGAATTTTTGAGTGCATTTTGATGTATTTGAATATTTTATAGTTTTTAAGGACACTTCACAAAAATTGCTTGAATCTCACACATTTCTGATTTTTAATTTAGCCAATAATTTTGTCCTGTGCCTCTAAGGAAAGTGACCCTTTTCCGCAATAAATAAATAATGATCACGCATGTCCAGTAAATCCATGGGGACAGTAACCTTATTATGCAGTGTCAACTGACCTTTTGTAATGATAAAAGTGGTCATTTGTGTGTGCTAAATGAAATTGTAGTGTGACTGATTGATATAATGCATGCCATATTTAATTTGGGATATTGTGACATCTGTAGTCAAATAATTTAAAGAATTACTGGATTTTTTTTGTTTTCTATGACAACCAAACGTAAAGCAAAATTTAGTTCAGAGTGTAAATTTTTATTTCAACTATATTACTCGTACTTGTTTGCTTGTAATGATGAGTCATGATTTTTCTGTGTTACACAGCTACATGCTTTATATGAATACCAGCAGTATAAAGGCGATAACAAAATACACAATATTGAAGAGCAAGCAGAATGCACCTCTCAGAGGTTGTTTCCCTTCATATTTTTGAAAAGTGTTTGTAAAGTTTAACATTTTCTGTGCATATAGCAAAAGAATTTACATTTTTATAATTTTTCAAACAAATATTAAACATTTTTCAAAATCAGCTTCTTCAAAATTGTGGAAATTGTGAAAAATAATTCTAAGAGAAAAATCTTGCCATAGTTAGCACTGTTTTCCTGCAAAATTGCAAATTGTCTTTTGTGTATATTCAAATTCAATTATGATTTCATTGTTGTATGAGAATAGTAAGGGGGGGGGACATTCTCAACAAAATGATGAATAATATATTTATGGCACTATTTATTGCTACTTAATTAAAATTCTCTCACTTGGCCGAAATAGGACTATTTATTTCACTTGTTGATATAATTATATACAGGAAACCCTATAATTTGCCATATTTTGCATGAAGAAAGTGTCATGCCAAATTATATTTGATCGTAAAAATGTGTAAACCTCAGTATTTGTTGTGTTGGTTGGTTAACAGTGTGTATTAGATGGTTAGATAAATCACATGCATGGATTTTATGTTGTGTATGAAGCTTTGTCACAACGAGTGGACGATGGATGTTTGGCCAATTGCTACTAAATAAGTGGCGTCTAATTCCTGTTGTTTTGAACACCTGCATTAATCAAATTGATTGATTATCAGTCATTGTCCTTTATCTAGAGGAGTGTTCCTTATTTGATGACTTATCATCACTGTTATCATCACCTATGAAAGGACAATTGATCCGTCTAAAGATTGATCAACCACTCAGTGTGAAAAGACGTCATAAATTGTCAAAAACAACAATTAATCTTAATACATTTTTGTTAATTTTTTCAAATGTATAATTATCTGGTATAGTAAATTGGCATTCGGAATCTTGAGGGTTGATTTCTGTAAACAATTAGGCCAAACAAAAAACCAAGTTTGTTTCCAGTAGTGCGCATGCATTTCATTGGGACGCTTGATTCTTGTGCATTTAATTTTTTAATAGAAAAAACGGGAAAATATTGTTAGGACCTCATCTTTTGTCGAAATTTTGTCCAACATGTTTCAAGATGGCAATTGGTGACATACCGTGGCGAAAATCACATTTTAGCGAGCATAACAGTAACAAAAATGCACAGATTTGAAGAAGAAGAATAACAAAAAACCAACAACCGCATTTCGCATAATTTAACTTTTCAGGCTTACTACTGGAAACAAACTTGGTTTTTTTTGTTGGCCTTTCGTAGATTCTATACTCTGAGCAGCAGTTATGTTTTAAAATAGCTGAAATGATAGCAACTGATGATTGGCTGCTGTTTCCTATAGTGCAAGCAGGTACATTATGATTGGCTGCTATTTCCTATAGTGCAAGCAGGTACATTATGATTGGCTGCTGTTTCCTATAGTGCAAGCAGGTACATTATGATTGGCTGCTGTTTCCTATAGTGCAAGCAGGTACATTATGATTGGCTGCTGTTTCCTATAGTGCAAGCAGGTACATTATGATTGGCTGCTGTTTCCTATAGTGCAAGCAGGTACATTATGATTGGCTGCTGTTTCCTATAGTGCAAGCAGGTACATTATGATTGGCTGCTGTTTCCTATAGTGCAAGCAGGAACATTATGATTGGCTGCTGTTTCCTATAGTGCAAGCAGGTACATTATGATTGGCTGCTGTTTCCTATAGTGCAAGCAGGTACATTATGATTGGCTGCTGTTTCCTATAGTGCAAGCAGGAACATTATGATTGGCTGCTGTTTCCTATAGTGCAAGCAGGTACATTATGATTGGCTGCTGTTTCCTATAGTGCAAGCAGGTACATTATGATTGGCTGCTGTTTCCTATAGTGCAAGCAGGTACATTATGATTGGCTGCTGTTTCCTATAGTGCAAGCAGGTACATTATGATTGGCTGCTGTTTCCTATAGTGCAAGCAGGTACATTATGATTGGCTGCTGTTTCCTATAGTGCAAGCAGGTACATTATGATTGGCTGCTGTTTCCTATAGTGCAAGCAGGTACATTATGATTGGCTGCTGTTTCCTATAGTGCAAGCAGGTACATTATGATTGGCTGCTGTTTCCTATAGTGCAAGCAGGTACATTAAAACAAGGGGAATCTAAGGAGAAATTTCCCATTGAACATCTTTCATAAACTCACAAAATGACTGTGACAACTGATTTATCCACTCTTGTTGTCTTTGTTTGCAGTCACTCTCCAGGTCCACTGATGAGCAATGACACAGGCTACAGTGGTAATTACCTGTCACACTCCATGCGCTCTCTCAGTCCAACCCCGCCGCACCCGCATAGAACGGCCGCCAATGTGTCCAACAATCCTAACAGTCCACGTCTACAAAACGCTAAGCAAATACTGATCAGCTACGTCAGAGCCGAGGCGTCACAGTATGCGCTGGATCTCAAAGTGGAACTTGAAGGGCTTAACTTTAGCGTGTATTTAGTAAGTATTATGTTTGGCTTCTTTTTATTGGATGCTTGATGGTTTATAAGGGGATAACTGTTCTACTGGTAAATAGACTTTAAATAGTTCAGTCGGTTAGTTGGTTCAGCATTTTCATTCTTTTTTTCTTCTTCATTTTTTCATTTATTATTTTCAAATCAATTGATTAAAATCTTAAAAAATGTTTCATACATTTTTCAAACATTTAAGTTTGTTAACCTACTACAGTTTGAATGGACCAATCAGGTGATATTATGCCCTTGTTTAGCATTTGTAGTTTTCTTGGAATTCCATAAACTGCCGGAAATGTTGTTTTCCTAGTTTGATCCTTCATTGTTTAAGTGGACAGTTGCAATAAGCGTGGGCAGGGAGACTATAATAATGGGAGAGGAAATTCAAATGGCCAAACAAGAGCTTCCCATATATAGGCATATACGCACAATTTGATTGTTATTTATCAGAGAGTGGCGCTATTCTAGGCAATGTGTCGTGATGATTGACAGCTCAACTCATTGGACACAAGATGTGACTTGTTTTGAACTTGAATGCACCAACACAATGGGAGCTTTGTACCGCCGCAGTGGCGCTCTACGTCGCACTCTATCAAGCCCAACTCCTAGACAACTTGAGCGACATCGGCTTACAACTTAATGCGGCCGTAGATGCCGCCCAAAACCGTACCGAGTGGCAGCGACGAGTGAAGGCATTAAAATAACAATGGACACAATGCCTCGCGTCCCTAAAAAGACATGTGTAGCGTCAAATTGATGATGCAAGAGTGTAGTGGCACGGGCCTGGTGTGGGGACCGTCAAACTTGATGCAAACAGGTAGCAGTAGTATTTATTACATTATAATTATTCCCAATCCCCATCAGTTTCACATTTGCAATAATCTCTCAAGTGGATTATCATACCAAGCAAAAGTCTAACAGATCGTATTTTGCCCCTCCCCCCATGGTAATACCAAATATAGTTCTCCCAGTCCCCATCTTGGCAACCGCATTAACGTGATAAAAACTGGCAACACCCTCTAAATTTTCTTGTGTCAACCCAGCTAGACGCTTTTTCGCCGAGTGGGTAAGATTGACCAAGTATTTGAGCCCTTAAGTAAGGCTCAGTTATCAATAATGTCAAGCATATTGTTTAGCATATAGATCGTAATTCATCTGAGATGTTTTGGTAAATTTCGTATTTTCAGAATACGAGATTTACAGCCCCTTTTTTATTTTTGCTACGACGAGTTCGTTCCAAATTGTCATTCAAAATGGCGGCAAGTTAGTGTCGTCGAATTCGTTACCCATTGATCGGGACTGTCGAATTCTCTTCTATTGCTTCGGAGGCCGGTTATATTTTGTTATTGTATTATATATTATAATGTTTATATATATATTTATATGACCTATGTGACTCCGATTTGTCCTTATGAATGCATGCAACTGTTTAAAGTATCCCGCATGTGAGTTGTTTCCCGACTTGATAAAATAGATAGTTTAATTCACGCCGAGGAACGACGGACATATTTTCATTACGTCTTATTGTTGTTTTATAGATATTATAGACATATACGACGGGTATAAAACAGATTATAAATATTGTTATTTTGTTGTTATACTGATTAAAAATTGATTCTTGATGACCTATGTGACCCCGATTGTCCTATGCTCATGCTACTGTTTAGAGTACCCCGCATGTCGGTTCCCGACTTGATTTAATTAAATAGTTTATTTCACGCCGAGAAACGACGGACATTTCTTCTCATTACGTATTATGATTTTTATACTGATTAATTTCACGCCGAGGGTCGACGGACGAATATTTATCATTACGTATTATGGTTATTATACTGATTTATTTGATTCTTTATGACTCATTGTATTCATTATCTACAACCTGTTTCCCTTTGTGTTTAATCATGAGGTATTGCCGACGTCATCTTGTTATGTACATCGTAGATGTTCAAGATTAAAATAGATGTAGCTGGACTCGGATAAACCGAACTCATTCTGGGAGGAGATTGAGCAGCTAAAATTGTCATTTCCCCTCCCAAGTCTATACCTAAGATCAGACCCAAAACTAACTTAGTCAGGTTGTATACTATAGTATTTATAAAGTAAATCCTCTTCAGTCTGATTCCCTTTGTTTACATTCATTCTACTATGAAGTACTACCGTGTATACTACCCCTACCAGAGGGGAACCTTCATTCATCCCGATATATACACCACCGTTGTTCCAGTAATAACTTTTGCAAGCTAGACGCCGATTTACCGGCCGCTTTTTGGGATGTATTTGTGCAGTACGGCAGCCATTGTCTTTTCCCCTCCAAAGGCTTTAACTAGACATAGACCAGAGGTAGATCTGTTTTCTAAACCTCCTAGTTTTCCGTTTTACCTTTCCCTCCCTAGCCATACCTTTACACATTTCTAGAGTTTATCTGTTATATAATAGACCCTACATGTATTGTATTCGCCACTCTGGTCGCTGGTGTACGCCCGTCTATTCTTTATTAGGCCGTTCGATCACCCGAGGGGTGCCACCTCCCTCGCAGAGGTGACGGTGCTTTGGTGTCAAGAACAGCCAGGGTAGTTTTTACAAAAGAAATAAACTTCGCTGGCAGTTCCTAGTCACACCAAATTTTTAACCCCCTGTTCCTAAGAGACTAAAACTGTCGAACAGGGGGAGGCCACTTTTTGTTTTGACCACTGTGCGTTAGGTCTGTTGTAAATCTGTTTCTGGACAGCATTAGATTTACCCAAATTATACTCGCGATTCTGAGCTGATCGCAGGTGAACGGTCGGCTATTCTGTTTAATAAAGCTGATCGATCACCCGAGGGGATCCACCTCCCACGTAAAGGTGACGGTGCAGGGGTCGTGAACAGTCAGGGAAGCTTTACAGCTCCTCTGACGGTTCCTAGTCATACCAGTTCTGATGGTGTGCAGATCCCCTCTCCCTGTTCCAATCAAACGAGCGAACAGGGGGAGAATAATCCCATTTCGGTAGTATCAGGAAACTCCTCACGAGGGGGTGTTCTCCCTGCCGTTATGACGTTCAGTAACAGAAAAACAACCTCCCATGATGGTGACCGTGCTTATAATAGAGGTTGTTGTGTTTCCCCCCCCCCCCCGGAAATACTGGTGAGACTGTTACTGATGAGGGGAGCACGGAAAGGGGAGCGCCTGTAAACGGTCAGGTGGTTCCTCTTTCCACTCAGGCATGTGAATCTATACCATCAAACACGCACCCAGATCACATCCTGGCTCCACCGGGCGGTGTAATTTCCTCGCGAGGTTATTATACTGCTCCTATTGTAGCTCTAGAGTCAGTTGTCGCACATCACCCCTCTTTACGGGGGGGGGGGGGGGGTTTGGTGCACAGCTACAGAGTAGGGGATCTCACCGGGGGGACCAGGGTACGCTATTTTATAGTAGTAACCTAGTCTCCTCCCCCAAAGACGCTTCTCGTACGGTAAATATTGACCCTCTTACCAAAGATCCGGTCCGTATTGCCCAGAGTCGCGCCCCTGATTATCGCGCAAATATTTCTCCCCCGGAAATATCGGATAACAATCAGGGTATTAGTGACAAAGGTTCTTTAGAACCCGTTATGTCACGATCCAGTGACAATTATCGCTATCTGAAAGCAAACTCGTCACGCACTGACTATCGAGAGGATTATAGATCGAGTGGTCTCGCTAACCTTAATCCCTCTTTAGAGGATAACAGTGCAAGTCAAAGAGATGCATACAGGGGTCCTCAAGGAGAGTTAAGCGATGCATACAGGAGACAAAGGAATTCACACGGGGGAGACTTTGACTATTATCCTGGCTCTTACCGCCAGACAATTCACCCTAATTATGGTCAGCAAATAGCTACCACTCCAAGGGTCATTGAACGACCGACCATTGGATCGCTTGAGGATTATAACTCATTCTATCAATGGCAGCAGTTTGAAGCTTTTCAAGCTAGAGTTAATACTGAGGGAAATTCTCAACCAACTCTTACACAGCCACGGGCGAATCACAATGTCACACAACCCACGGCTGCCCGTACTAGTACAAACAGTACTCAATCATCCAAGGTAGTCGCTACTACTGTCCCTTCTACTACTACTACTACTACAGTCACGGACTTAGTCAGCGTAGACGAGGAGGAGGATATCATCGATGAGGAAGACGATGATGATTATGGGAATTATGATGATGATGATGATGACCTGTCACAGGGTTCAGGTGAACATGACTCAGACAATGATCCTGACAACTCTGGTATTTTCCCGGCCAATGTCCTGATAAGGAAGGAAATTTCTGAGGATGAACCTTCTCCTTTTGGGTTTGCTTGGCAGTCAAACAAAACTAAGAATATCTTCCAACGAAACAGAGTTGATCCTATCAACAGCTATGCAGCCAGTGCTATGGGACTGGCGCCCCCTGATGTTCCAGAGGAGTATTCCGGGGGATCTTTTTTCTTCGATAGCCTTAGTGAGCCGGCAGCGACGACTTCGACTCCTACTCTTTCTCTTCCCAACGAAATTTTCACGGAAATGTCGAAGGTTAGGAACAAGGACAAACTGACTCTGGATAAGGAAGCCAGAAGTGATAGGAGGGAAGCCATTGCGGCATTCAGAGTCTGCCCAACGGATGAAACCGAGTGTTTCGGTATCTCTTCCATCGATAAAGGAGTCATGGACTATATGAAGCCGAAATCTTCTTCAGTCAATAACTTCTCGAAGGAATGGGAGGAGGTACTATCGGCCGAACAGGAGGAACTTTCTGTTATCAGAAGACTCAGTATCTTCCAGATGTCGGTGATTAACGCCCTTGCTTTGGATCTCCAGCCTTCTCTTTTGGAAAAACCTTCGGAGGAAGTACAGAGATCGTACGCTTCAGCACGACTCGCCATGGACATGTCAGGTCGTGTACTTCAGGGGACGACGATAGACATTCGTCTTTTCTCAAAGGATGAAGGTCTCTCCTTTCGATCAGAGATCGCACAAACGAGATGGATTTTCATCTCTTTTTTCTTTCCGTCATTTGTCCTTGAAAACAACGGAAACATGGGGAGCCAAGTGATTTCCAGGACTCTAGTTATTTACATATATAACTTTGTATGCCGCGTGCCTGTCTACGGCCATATCACGTCGGATAGATCGGTTTTCTCATCCAATTACCGAAGTTGAGCGACGTCGGGCCCGGTAGTACTTGGATGGGAGTCCGCCGGCCTGGGTATACCGGGAGCTGTATATATTTTTTATAAGAATATACACATCGACCTAACTTACTTTTTCAGCTGACTCTGATGTCAATCTGACAAGTATAGACTGACTTTCCTAGTTTGAATATTTATCTCTTTCAACGTGGGCCTTGGAGCCAGGCCGCGCCTTTATCGAGTTTTTTCAATTGGAAGTTTTTTCTTATCGTCTGACACGGAAGCGCTACGAGAAGAATCATCTATACACTATTCTGCGAGACGGCCTATATAGGACGGTCTTTGTTTTTTATTCTTCACTACATTGGATCTTCTGAGTTCATTTCATGATCTCTTCTTCTTCTTCTTTGATGCAGTTCAACACTCCTGGTGGAGTAATGCGAACCGTATCTCCTTTTTTGGTTTCATGACCACATTATGGAAGGTGGACACTTGTATATATTTATCCTGATTACGGTGCGAAATGGACTTCTGACTTCATTTCTTGACCTCCGATAGCGGGTCTGAACCGTCTCACTAGCCTGATCTATTCACGAGTTTTTCGAGGCTAGAGGACAGGATTTATCACGAGTTTTGGGTTTTTTATTCTTCACTACATTGGATCTTCTGAGTTCATTTCATGATCTCTTCTTCTTCTTCTTCTTCTTCTTTGATGCAGTTCAACACTCCTGGGGGAGTGATGCGAACCGATTTTCCTTTTTTGGTTTTACGCCCACAATGGATCATCACACGTTGGTATTATATTTTCATTTTATGCCATTTTCTATATATATTCCTTTCCGTGTTCATTTAAGTCCGACAACCTCTGTTGTCCGATATTGTGTTCGGATAGAGACTTTGAAACCTTTTTAGCTTTTACAGTAGTTCATTGTTCATTCCTTGAACGGAAATGAAATGGGAATTTCATGACGATCCTCTGTGTGAGTTTGACGAATCCGGGCTCGGACTCTGGAGGTTTTTATTTTATTTTTACGGAATAAATCGCATCTTTTTATTTATTCATTTTTTCCAGGAATGTTCAACGATTTTCTACTCTGAGAAAACGTGGAGGGGTGAAATTCAGAGTAGGGTTTTCACCCCCTTGTTGGGACAAGTGGGTCTCTGACGCCCTCGAAAATAACTTGTATAAATTCGCGTGGTACCGTCGTTTTTATCGACTAGATCACCTTTTCAGTTTACAAGTTTGTTTGTTTTTTATCTGTTTAACAGATGTCATTAAAAACAAAGACCCAGACATTGGGCATGGCAATTACATGTTTATATTCTCGCAGACTATTTACCAAGAGGGGTATTTTTTGCGTGCATCTACGATTGGTCTCTCTCTCTCTCTCTCGAAACCTATCTTTCGGGACCTCGTGGCCGGGCTCTTGCGATCCTAGTTCAACATATGTATGGGGAAATCGCTGACTCTGTGAGGTCAAGTTTGGATCCTGGTCTACATTCATCCAATGTCTATGGATATTTATCTGTTTTCATACAGACTGGGCCCAGTCCTTTTCATACAGGATGCCGGGATGGTGGTTCTATTGTCCACAGTCGCCAGACATCACATCAGATGATGTACCGTATGGAAGGTTGATCCAGGTACGGTAAATGGGGAGACCACGAACTTCCCGAGATCAATATTCGACCTTGGCCTACAAGCATCCACGGTCAACTTTTATTCCTAATTGAGGGCATGGAGTTTTTTCTTCTCGTCCCTTAAACTCGTATCATATGGCCCTCATATAGGCCTATACCATTGGAGCCTTTACAAGCGGCGCCATTAAGAT
The DNA here is from genome assembly GCA_035610835.1 of Ophiura sarsii. Taxonomy (NCBI): domain Eukaryota; kingdom Metazoa; phylum Echinodermata; class Ophiuroidea; order Amphilepidida; family Ophiuridae; genus Ophiura; species Ophiura sarsii. The sequence continues at coordinate 77,141,865 of CM069448.1, read as the reverse complement.
TGATCGCTATATGACGTTCTTTTCTCTTTTTCTTATAACCGTTGCATCAGGAAAGTGTTGCTCGGAGCCTCTTTTCTTATGCATAGGGATGTTATACGTTTCTTTGATTTATGTAAACTTGGGTAACCCAATTCTTTTTAAAGATAGAGAGATGTTGCACGATGTGTTTGAAACACCCTGTAATTATGTTTACGTATACCATATAAGGCTTAATGGACTTTGCACCAATCTACTGTGCGCACAAGCTTGGATTGGGAGACAAGCTCCGTTTAGCGGGGCTTCGTCCCAGAACTCGCAACAACTAGCGTAGGGAAGTTTACGATTTTCAGCAAGGTGGCGGGAGTTACACTCTATTTTCGCCCAGGATTTTTAGCTAAAAACGAGAGAAACGACTACTCCGCGACACCCTTGTTCTTACCTTATCTATAAAGGCAGAACAGTAGGGATCACTTATATGGTATCGAGATAAAACCAGTAGCATTTTAGAGGCGAGGAAACACGTCTGTTTATCTCTAGTAAAAAGCCATATAAAGCTGTCGCAAGGTCTACTACGTGATCAGGTTGGTTGGTTGACGCGATTCGATTAGCGAAAGCCACGAATAACGACAGCATACCACGAGGCCACAGTGTGACTGTGAGAGCATACTACGCGACTTGGACACTCGCTAAAGGGATTTCTATTAACGAAATCCTCAATACAGTATCATGGAAATCCGATACGACATTTACCTCTTCATATCTGAAGGATATCCATCTCAGAACTGATTGAGGCAGGTATGCTTCGGCCGTCTTGGACGGGGAAAGCAATACCAACTAGACACACTACCAACTAGACGATACACCCGTTTTTGCGACACATCCCCGTTTTTATGACATCACTTATGACGTCTTTGAGACAGGTTCGTATAAGATGATATCTTTAACTTATCCTATAAGGTTTACTACACTATTTACGTTTTAAGTAAGCTTAATAAACCTGTATACAAGGTTAATACGGTTAGTTATTTATATCAAGGTGGTTTTTATTGTTTATGGTTTCCTATCGTTTTTGACCCCTCGTGTTTGTATACACTTGTTTCCCAATCCCTATCAGTTTACAGCATTCGATGATTGGCCTTCACCGCCATTCGCCGTGTCAATCGATTGCAAATGTGAAACTGATGGGGATTGGGAATAATTATAATGTAATAAATTAAAAAAGGACCCTTTAGGATGTCCTTTTATTTATCAATTATAGTATTATTCCCAATCCCCATCAGTTGGTCCCGCCACCGCCCCTGGCTTATCACGATGCCTTCGCTCGTCGTTTACGTTTTCTCCAAAGAGAAATTTAGAGGGTGTTGCCAGTTTTTATCACGTTAATGCGGTTGCCAAGATGGGGACTGGGAGAACTATATTTGGTATTACCATGGGGGGAGGGGCAAAATACGATCTGTTAGACTTTTGCTTGGTATGATAATCCACTTGAGAGATTATTGCAAATGTGAAACTGATGGGGATTGGGAATAATACTATAATTGATAAATAAAAGGACATCCTAAAGGGTCCTTTTTTAAATGCAATCCACTGAAGCTTCGTAAAGTGATAATGACACAACCATTTTTTCCCCGTTCAGGATGTACACGAGATATTTTGTGGGAGTGACTGGCAAGACAGCCTCAACTTTGCAGTCAGCCATTGCTCTGTTTTTGTGCCTCTAGTTACCCCTAGATACGGGGAAACACAATGGACCAATAGAGAGGTAGGAATTTGTATGCAAAATCACTTGGGAGTTCTGTATAGGAACAGGACTTTGAGGGACGGTACATACTTTCATAACAGAAGTATAAAGTTGCATTTATGTATCAATAATAAGAATGAAAGGAGCAGCACAATAGAGGATATATCAATTACCAGACGTTATTGAGATGTTATGTTTTACTCTTTTCTTTCAAAAGTTATGTCCATATAATGGAGGAGGTCTTAAATCTGATTTGGCCAGTTTCACTGCTTTGCTAAGTTTAAAAACCACATTTGTATATAATATATAGACTTGGACAAACTGGCGTGAATTAAATTAACAAAGACTGAAATCAAATGAAATTTCATCTCATTCTGAGCCCATCAAATTGCTACAATGGCTCCAAATAATAAAGACAAACATACAAAGAAAAAGGTTATTTGACCCTCGAGAATGTGCCAAACTAATGGAGAACCTGTAGCTTACAATGTTCATATAGCATGTGTAACCCAAACCATTTTTGTATCACTCTTTTTTATTGTTCCATGTATGAGTAAAATGACAATGAAACTTGACCTCCTTCTCTACCCATCTGCAGGTCAAACTCGCAGATGTTCTCAATAAATTCATTGTGCCTGTGAGTTTTCTTGAGTCGTGGCCCCCTAGATGCCTAGCCATCCAGTTTGCCACCACACAGTACATCAGCTGGAAACGGCCGGCACCTGGCATGAAGCATGGTAAGAGTACAGTGTACAAGTATGCCACATAACCATATGCCCAGCATCAAGGTCACTCAGCTCTAAGTTCCTGTATAGGTACTGTATGCTTAAGTACCTATATGGGAACTGTATGGGAACTGTACCGTACCTGTAGTGGAACTGTACATACCTATGTGGGAACTGTATGGGAACTGTACCGTACCTGTAGTGGAACTGTACATACCTGTATGGGAACTGTACTGTACCTGTAGTGGAACTGTACGTACCTATGTGGGAATTGTATACAGTACCTGTACAGTACCTACTGTATGTGGGAACTGTACAGTACCTGTACAGTACCTATGCGGGAACTGTACAGTACCTGTACAGTACTTGTACGAGAACTGTACAATATGTGTATGGGAAGTGTACTAGTACCTGTGCAGTACTACTTAAATAGCTGCGCAGTAGCATAGTTACTGGTACTGTGCAGCTACCTTGATGGTTATACAATACCTGTAAAGGTACTAGCAGCAGGGTAACCATGATAACGGACACTAGAAAATGCATGGCAGTGTATATTGGTTGAACCTTTAGACCACAAGTCATAGTTTGGTGCAATGTGCAAAAACAATAACCAATTAACAGTAGGATGAAAATGTCCACTGATGTAAATGCATGTTCCCAGTTATAGAACCAGTAAATATGGAATAATTGAATATATTATGCAGAACTTGAAACCTTCTTTTGTTAACATGGTTCTTTGTATACAATATCAATGCACTGAATCAGACAAAAGATTGGTCATGCAGGGGTCAAATGGCTTAAACTATCATCCCCCGCTCTGGACAGTCAATTCCTTCGGGAATTCCCTAGATTAGAATTTCTCCATGTTAACTATGTGCTGCCTATCTGTCATTAAGTAAACAAGTGTAAGTCAGTTCTCTTGTGGAGAACGGCATGGCCATGATGTGGTCCCGGGATGTGGTTTCCTCTTTAAAAGACCATGGGGGTGTTTTGGATTTCAGTATAAGCCACACCCATCTTCAGAGCAGCTTGGCTATTAAAGTTGTCCAAGTTATGTACCACATGTGATGTGATTGTACATATGATTGCCATGTGGTAGAGCAGTCGGTTCATTGGTGTTGAATGAGGCATAGCACTGTTAACAAGTATGGTGCCCTGTATATATGTATAAGATTCAATGATTCCATCAATACAGGAAAGTGGCGAACCCAAGAGCTTGGCCACTATTGCATGGATCAATGAATGTCCACCCATAGAATCATATATTGGCTAACCCATATCCATATAAATGCATACTTATTTCTTAATACTGTTATCTGATACCGCTTTGAATGCTACTAACCCATCCAATCTCTTATAGACATAGACAAGATTAGTTAACCTTTATTTTGTAGAATTGCGATTACAACCCTTTCTTGTGTAACTGTGGAAAATATAATAACTGGAATATTTGTTGGTATTTGTTAGACCTGATTGAGCATTAGCTGCTCTACAAGTGAACAAGTGAGTAGGGTCGGTCAGTCAGGTCTTTCATTCTTGAAATTATAGGGGATTTTTTATAATTTCTAACCATTTTCAATTGTAAAAAATAAATAGAATGAAGAAATAAAGAAATCAAAATGTGTCAAAATCTTTTCAGATTTGATAAAACAATGTCCCATTTCATGGGGGTAAAACTTTGTAAATTTAAAATATACCAACCTAATCATGCAGTACAATTCTGACTTGTCTGCTATCTAGAAAAGGACAATGATAGTTATACTGCACATACTGGACCAACTATTTAACAATTTATGAATAGAAAAGAAACTTTGCAAACATTCTTTTCTGGATATATTGAGTTTATACACACCCCTCTGGCCTATAGGTAACTCAGATCTTCCTGATGATATGTTCAATCCTTTCCTTGTATCTTTTGTCTGACTACTTCTTCTACATCTCTTTGTTGTCCTCTAATGCTGTGGTAAGCATTCTCCTATATCTGATAGCGCATTCCCTTGTCATGCTTATGCATTGTACTACTACATCTCTTTGTTGTCCTCTAATGCTGTGGTAAGCATTCTCCTATATCTGATAGCGCATTCCCTTGTCATGCTTATGCATTGTACTACTACATCTCTTTGTTGTCCTCTAATGCTGTGGTAAGCATTCTCCTATATCTGATAGCGCATTCCCTTGTCATGCTTATGCATTGTACTACTACATCTCTTTGTTGTCCTCTAATGCTGTGGTAAGCATTCTCCTATATCTGATAGTGTTTGTGCATTCCCTTGCCATGCTTATGCATTGTAACCAGCGTACATGCATGCAGTCCATATTGAAAAGCCTTGCGGTATTTGCATTTGAGCTCGATGGCATATCTTGACATCAGGCATGTATAGATCGTTTCAATTGGAAGTATTCTGAAAGTGAACAAATTATAGTCATCACCTTTTTTTAATTCGGAACATTCATATGTTCATGATTGGCAACAGTTTGACGACCTGTTTTTAAAAAAACCCAATTCTGCTGTTGATTTGAAAATGGCCTATAAGACACTATAAGTTGCAAATATGGCAACCTTGCAATTGGTTTCAGAATTTGTTGTTGTTGTTCTTTCTATTTATATGATTATAAGACGTGCCACGTCAGACAAACCATGCCAACAATTTAAGACTAGTCATTGTCACGCATGCTTAAGTTAAGGCCACCATTCCTGTAAAACCACATGTGAATCACACAGTACACAATACAATGGTAGCGCTATATGCTAAATATTGTTTAAGAAACAGTGGTTTTGTCTGTACCAGCAGCATGTGCCCAATGCGCTTGTGTTGTGTCTGTTTTGTTCTATAGAATCCCCCTTTGTTATTTGCTCATATTGTGATTTAATTTGGTTAGTAGTTCTTAATGAACCATGGATGCCTCACATCATCATATACTTTATTCATGTTACTGTGCAGTGACATCAGAGCATATTCTAGTGATCAGCGCAGCATTTTAACGAGCGAGTACAGCGATTCGTCTTTGACAACATGTAGACTTACGCCAGCGCCGCTAGTACTACGACGTATGTGATAGTTGGGTGCATTCATTGGTCACTGCACAGATTTAGATTAATGAAGTATAGACAGACATGAAATATTTGGACCAAACAAAAGTCAATTGGGCATATTTAAGCAGTAGAGATCTACTGTGACCATCAGAATCAATTTATATTGTCCATGAAACATTAAGGAGATCCCTAGCCTGTTTACTTTTAGCACATTTCCTACAAGGCAGGAAATACACAATAGATAATATAATGGTATAGTTTAATTGGAATACCACATGGAAAGGAAGTGTTGCTTGCAATTGAAGCTGTACACCATGGAGAGGGGTTCATATTAAAAATGGTTTCATGCAATTAAAACCGTTCATAGAACAATGCTCAAACTTATAATTTGGATTGTGGTCGTTCTCCAAGTGTTGCACACGATTGAACCTGTTCAGGTTTTTAACTAAATGGTCTAGAAAAAAGTTCCTGAAGCAATCTTGTGTAATAAAATATGGATATTCAAGCTTAAATTGATGAAACATTGAAACCAATTCGCGCAAAGTGTGCAACAATTGGCAATTTAACACTAAAATGATCCGGTATCTTACTATTATTCACATAGTGTTGTATGTTTGTATGTGTGTATATATTATTTCCTTTTTCATCTAAACGCCTTAAACGTACTGATAATAGATGATGATCCGGGACGGATTATAAGCTATAAATGGCCGAAACCGGCACATATTATTTACCAAGATATCTTCAAAAAAATGTTCAAATTTGGCTCAAAAATCTCTCTAGAAATGCATGATATTGTGTGTTCTTAATATCGTGATAACACATGGTCGCCTACATGTTTACGCATGGGCGCGGTGACACAGCGTTGTACGGGCAGGCAAATAGTGGAGTAATGTGGTGTCTTATATAAATAAAAGCCACGGGAGATGGTTTAGGATAGGCTTAGGGGGTTATACAGTGATGTGGTATAGGTACAATTGGGGTTAAAAAAGCAACATGGTTTGATCGGGGTAGGGGGTTAAACTCTGAAAATGTGCTTTAAAGATGCTGTAAGTATACAATAATGCAACAAAAGTACAAATTATATGCCACAATGTGTTGTGTTATTGTAGTTCAGATTCTGTAGTTGTTTTGATATAAATAGTTAGTAAGCAGTTGTATCATTTTCTATGTAGTTAGTTCTGTTGATATAGAAGCTGTGTTTACATGTACAAGTATTAAGTAAATGAACATAATCATTTGTAAAGAGGCTTTCACAATCGTACAGCATAACAAGTCTGATGGTTACTTAATTGATCAGGATTTTGTTAGAGGTGGTCCAGATTAGTCAAGTTCTGTTCCATCAACCAATAAGAGAACTGGTGTATTGTCCGATGGAAGCTCAGCCCAGGCGGCCAATTACAACACGGCTCAGTCGACCTATCAAACAATGCGGGGGTACTGAACCCTCCATTGTTTATTATAAGCAAAAATACAGCTTTCACATGTAACCGTTCTTAAAATGTATCACAGCTTGTTTTTAAAACAATATTATGTTAGCATGACAGCACTTGCAAGTCATGTATTCAGTTTGTATTTGGATTAGTTTATATTATTTTACTAATTTCCATTTTGGAATGCTAATATCAATCTTGTATTATGAATAAAATCTAGCACTTAAATTGTCTTAACCCTAACTCCCCTGAGTACTAAAAGTACTACTTCTAAGCCTATCTCCAAACGCATGTGCTGAAGGATTTTGATGACGTAATCATACCGAGCCTAAATAGTGAGTCTGGTATACTGCGCAAACAAGTAGTTGAGGGTCGTGGCTTAGTGGGTAGGATGATTGGCCAACGTGCAGAGGTCCCCAACGGCACCGTATCGATTCCTGGTTGGTCCCTGGTGAATCGGTCCCCGGGGGGTCGGTCCCCGTCCATTTTGTTGGTGTTTTCTCTTCCAAAATTGTGATCCCAGTTAAAAACCTGATTAGGGGGTTAGGGTCAATAAATGATATGTCAAATGAGAGAGAAGATATACTTATATTGGTATGAAACCGATGGAGAAATGGGTGACCCATGCACATCCAGTTCTATGAGTCAACTGACCCAGAACACACACACATATTCTTAAACATTAATATCCTTAAAACTGCAGATTTTTAAATAGCATGGACTTTTTGGGAGGACAAAAATGCCCGCCTGCCCAAGCTTACATTTTTATGTTTAGCCCAAGCTTACTTACATGTAATTATCATGTCTGAATTCCTTGAGAAAACATTTAGAATACGTTCGTGTGTATACACAAAACGTTACATTGCATATTTTAAAAGAATACTGGATTCAAAGTGTCACTCATGGAATTCTGAAATCATTTTCATTTTTATGTTTTGTGTTTAGTTTTGTTGTTGTTTTGTCTAGAGCTGTGGCTTTTTGTTTTTGCACCCTGCTCTTTATGCTTCTTTCTTTTTTGTTTGAAAATCATCTTTTCAATTTCAGAGACCTTTTTCCATCCTATCATAGAGAAAGGCTCTGACGTGACGGAGGTCACATATACATACAAGTGGGAGAGGCCGGACGTCGCCATGGTTGGCAAAGAAATAGGGAAACGTTGCAACGAGGAAGCCAAGAGACGGGAACAGGATGATGCCGATGGAAATAACAAGGTATGGGAGGATAGTCTCAATTCTATGGGCATGGTCCAATGACCTGTATGTGTCAATATGACAAGATGATGAACTCTGGGATTTCTAGATGTGATGAAAATAACAAGGTATGGGAGGATAGTCTCAATTCTATGGGCATGGTTCAATGACCTGTATGTGTCAATATGACAAGATGATGAACTCTGGGATTTCTAGATGTAATGGAAATAACAAGGTATGGGAGGATAGTCTCAATTCTATGGGCATGGTCCAATGACCTGTATGTGTCAATATGATAAGATGATGAACTCTGGGATTTCTAGATGTGATGGAAATAACAAGGTATGGGAGGATAGTCTCAATTCTATGGGCATGGTCCAATGACCTGTATGTGTCAATATGATAAGATGATGAACTCTGGGATTTCTAGATGTGATGGAAATAACAAGGTATGGGAGGATAGTCTCAATTCTATGGGCATGGTCCAATGACCTGTATGTGTCAATATGATAAGATGATGAACTCTGGGATTTCTAGATGTGATGGAAATAACAAGGTATGGGAGGATAGTCTCAATTCTATGGGCATGGTTCAATGACCTGTATGTGTCAATATGATAAGATGATGAACTCTGGGATTTCTAGATGTGATGGAAATAACAAGGTATGGGAGGATAGTATCAGTTGGCAAAGTCCAATGACCTCTATATCAGTGTGATTGAATATTGATCTGGTAATTTATAGTTGTGAACAATGTGACTTGGACCAAAGGTATTTCGTCAACATATATGTTTTCTATCAATCCTGTGCAGTATGTTAATAAATACTTATGTTACTTCTTTTTTGCTATCATATGTTCAAAGCACAGTCCATATAAACAGTTCAAAATTGATTGTACCCCTTCACAAAATGTAATTCTGACCACCAGTTGTAGCATTGATTTAGTTTATGCCACTCAAAATATGGAGGTGGCTATTGTGTACTGTAGACACAGGTACAGTATTTGTGCAAAAGGACCAGCATTTATCTTTGATTGTGTGGAATAACCATGATGGGTAGCAAATTAATGATTTGATCGCTAAAATATGTGCAAATGTCACTCCCAACTTGAGGTATCAATTGTCCAACACCAAGGGACCAGTAATTCGCACTACTTACCCAATATAAACCATGTTGTATTTGTTTTACCATACCTCATAAATATTGTAGGCCTCCAATTATTCTACATCGACTTCTTGCTGTAGAATTCCCCTCCTTGGTACTTGGTGTACCATGTGAAGTGAACATAATTCACTGGTATCAAACTGCTTCCAAGATCTTTGGTACAAAAATAGATGAAAAAGATTCCCACTTCTCTAAATGATGGTTTTTGCTATCAATCCAATATATTTTGCAAATTTCTCTCATTCTCAGCTCTGTAAAACAATGGCATTTGCTCTGAAAACACCATTTCAATCAACAACCATTGATAATGGAAATCATGCTAAGTTCCTATCTTACATAGTGTGTAACATGTTTTGAACTGTTGTGTATGGGGTAGTAAGGGGTGTGATAGAAAGGGGGGTAGTACATTTCAATTGTCCTCGCGTCTGTGTGATTATGCAAACGTGGGAAGTAGGCAAAATACAAGCTTTGCACGCTGCCGTATTTGATCAATAAAAGTCAGTAATGAATGTCTACGAGGTATAGAAATGTTACATAATCCCCTTTGCAAGTGTAGATTTGTGATGGAAATGGACTCAATTTTATGATATGATTTGTTTGTATCGATTGATCATTTAATAATTGGTAATGTTTTCTTATCTTCTCCAGGGCCCACAATTGCGAAGCTATGCATCAACTCTACCGCCTGGTGTTGGAGATCTTGCCATCGTCACAGAGAGCAGAAAGGGAAAGCCGCTTGTCGTCATAAGTGTGCATCCAAAACAACGGGCCTATGTAAGTACATGATAACTCATATTTATATTATTCACAATGAGTTCATACTTACAAATCTTGAATCTTGATTCTGCTTTCTCGATTGGCAAACTAATGGCTATATTTTGATCAGTTCCAAATTGGGGAAGCCTCCTTACAGCAGCGAATGAATTTAGAAGGACGTGCATAAAGGCAACAAGTGTGCTGTGCATCATATGATTAACACATTTGAGCGACCAAAACCATGTGCATTTGACCATACATACTCACATACGCTTATATTACTTTTGCGCACAGAGAGATAAAAACAGATTATTTCTCGCCAATTTGGAACTGATTAAACTATAGCAAGAAACCAAATAGAATTTGTCAGTTAAGATTGTGATACACCTTGTTTTGGTGATATCATTGATTCTACAAAGTTTGGTGTGAGTTCAACAATTACTCTCTGCATTCTGAGTTGTATAGAACTTTGCATTAGGTAAGGAGGATATCTGTTCAATGAGCTCCGTCCACTTTGAATTGAAAAACAGTTGAGGAGAGGCAATACAATTTGAAGAAGAAAAACATATAGATATTCTTTCTTCAATTTTTGTTACTTCAAAATGTAAGTGATTTTGGTTTTTTGGGGAGGATATAGGGTTTAAAGCCTGAAGGATAACTTTTATATCTATGTTAAAAGAAAATGGGGAAAAATGAAAGAAAATTGACAAGGTTTTAGTTGTTAATTAGTTGTTATTGCCATTTGCTATTCATATGGCACTTATAAAACTCTATTGTATATTTCACGGACATAAATTATGCTAATGAGCTCATTAAATGACGTCACTCGCATCATCGGGTTTTCCCGATGATTGAAATACGTTGATTGAAATTCTAGGTCGAGTAAAATGATGTTCTTATTTGTTGTCTGTGAGCTTTTCTGATTTTTTCCCCGTATTGGAGTATTTTTTTATTGAAAATAGACAGTTCAAATTAAACGTTGGTTCCAAGTTCAACTGACAGCACATGTATTAAAGGCGACAGCAACGGCAATATGCAAGCAACATTTGAGAAAAAACGATGCCCGACTTTGCAAGAAAGTGTACGGGGAAGTGTACGGGTGAACATGACAAACCAAAATAGCCTAGTAAATAATCACCTCCGTGGCGCAATTGGTTAGCGCGTTCGGCTGTTAACCGAAAGGTTGGTGGTTCGAGTCCAGCCGGGGGCGTTGTTACTTTTTGCATTTAATGCAGATCGACAAATCACAGTAAAAATATAATATTGACAAAATCACAGACCACTTACACAAAAATCGCATCTGCGCATGCTCCTGTCGTGATCGAAATCTACCACACAAGCAATGGGCGAGTTTTATAAGTGTATGGCATGGTTGTGTGAGATTTACATCAAGGAAACATTTGGAGGAGGATTTGTTCAGAGTGAAAACAATTTTTGTAGAATTATTTATAGTTTCCAGAAGAACAGACATTGATTGGCCTGTAATGTCATTTTCTGATGTGTATTTCTATGTATTATCTCTCCAGGTAACTGGACTTGTTGACATGTTTGAGAGTCAAGGCTATGAAGTATGGTGCTCTATAGATGTGCTAGATGATACGGCTCAGTCGTTTCAGATCAACTCAAATCAAGAGGATTCAGGTAAGTGTTGCCAGGAGTCTTTCAAGACAAACTGGAATCATGGGTACATCACGGTTGGTTTTCAAATTATAGTCTATTTCTCTTCCTCTGGACAGTGATTTAGCATTGCAGGCGCAGCACTTACGCACACATTTGTATCATCCATCTTTCTACATGTGTGTGTATACGCATCAAGGTGCGCATGTTTATGTGCTGCAATTAGTAAAGAATGCAGTTACGTCACTGTCTAGTGATAGATACATAGACTATAATAGTTACTTGAAAGTCAAGGCTGTGACATAAGGTGCTTAATAGATGTACCGTATTAGATGATACAGCTCAGTCTTTTCAAACAAAAGATTCTTGTACGTACCGTCAGGAATCTTTCAAATCAACCCAAATTTCTGAATAATTCATGCCAGGTTTTGAATTAATTGACTTGTTTGAAAGTCATGGTAATGAGTTATGTTGTTAGATGTAATACAACTTGGACATTTCAGACCACTTCAAATCAAGACATTTCTGTTAAGTACTATAAGCAATTCAGTTAATCTTGATTCAAACATAATTCACAAGCTTTGTTTGAGATTCATACACTCTTTAGTAGTACCAATCAGAAAGCAGGAAAGTATAATATGCGGAGTGCATTGAAAGTGTCTTATTGCACTCTGGGTGCGTGCCGTACATGCGCTCACTACGCGCTTTAGTTTTGATTCGTTGTTCATGCAGCACAATTTTTAGTGCGAGTGATATAAAACTTGTTTCAATGTTTTTATTTGTTATATTACAAGTTTTAATTTGTAATGTTGTGGGATGAATGAGGACAATACATGCAATGTTTTGTTTCTCAAAAAATTAGACAAATCAATGCACTTGCACAAATTATGATATGCTCACAATAGCAGTCCCCCTACGGGGTGGTGTCATCAACATCAGCATGTGTGCATTGATTTGTTTAATTTATCTCGAAACAACACATACACATTTGACCTATAAACACAGAAGTATAAACATAGGTGTGTAAGATGACATTTATAATTGAATGAAGTTGTTGATCAGCAAATTACTTTCAAAGGCTCACCCCTGACAATAAATCATATCCTGGGAATACTGTCTATTTCAAGCTGAGGATTACAAAATATTGTAAAAACTAAAATGTCAAATAATGAGTTCATCGATCCTTTTGTCAGTTGTTTTAAACATGAATTTCTATTGGTGATTATTAACAACACATTCCCTGTATCCTACTCCTCCTCAACATTTGCACCAAAACGTAATTCTATTGCCATAAATGTTGACAAAGTGAACCATCTAAACGATTCCTGTTTTACTTACTTACAGACACGTTAATGATAGAAGATGCAGAGATGAGCGAAACTGACGTGGATGCGCTTTCTCCGGAACCGGTCAAACAGTTCGTTGCCAAGGCGGAGGAAGCCGGTGTGGTCATCTTTGTGTTATCGAAGGCCTTTGCAAGCTCTATCACTTGCAAAGAACAGGTATGGCTGCTTACCTATACGTGCTCATATATATCCAACATTTAATGATATATTTGTGACTACAGTTCAATTCAATTTCAATTCAATTCAATTCCCTTCATTCGGCAAAATGATGCCAGTAGTGTAGTCTTTCTATACAAGCCTGACAACAAATGCTCATGAAATATTCTTATAGGACGTTAAAATCAATATCGCCATGAAGAGACCACATTGAAAAGGGCTACCCCAAATAGAATTTGTTAGGCATTGGTGTTTTCATACTTATCTATAAAAATCTGAATCAGTGGTGTAACTAGACTTTTTTTGTTCAAGGGGGTTGGGGGGGGGGGGGGACAAGAATAAAATAGTTATTTTTAGTATTAGCTACCATTGAGAACAATACCGTTAGATGCCTTTGCAAGCATAATGTATTTTTCGCACATTCTACAGTCAATTTAAACACATTCCTCCCTGAAATAGTGAGGCAAGAATTGCAAGACTCTTATAAGTTGCATATTACCTCAAGCCATTAGTAACCTATTCTTCTTCCATTAAACACTTTTGTATGTTGGTGGAACCCTAACCAACCACAGAGCAAACATACCAAATGTGTTGTTTACACACATATTCTGTTAATTTACATGCAGTTTTTTAACCAATAGTATATTTCTTTTGACTGTAACAGGTGTTCTATTGTGAAACCAGGAAACGTGTAGTGCCTCTCGTCTACGAGGATTTTGAAATGCCGGGCTGGATGACAATGCTGATAGGTACCAGTACCATGGAGGTAAGATGGAGAAGATGTTTTAGGATCTAGACCGAGTCCCTGCAGTCTCTCTATATGGCTACCATCTTTAAAGAGAGGTCCTGGACTGAGTCTCCATAGTCCCTCAACATGGCCACCGTATTTAGGGATAGGTCCTAGACTGGGTCCCCACAGTCCCTCAACAATGCCACCATCTTTTTTTAAAAAGCAAACCAAATCAAGGACTGCAAAACAAGCATGTCCAAAATATGTGCTGTTATTGTTGAATTCCAATTCCAATTCTGATTATAGACAAATCCAGTTTGAGCCTCTTAAAAGCTTGCTCTATGCTCTAAATGGTATACTTATCATAGATGGTATACTTATCATAATGTCACATTTATTGTAAAGCTGCACGAATCATTAAATCTATTCAAGCAAGTAAAGAAAATATCTCCTATAAATGTTTGTAATGCTTAAATACCAGTGATGTAGTACTCGAGTCCGAACTCGGACTCGAGACGAGACCGGTCTCGAGTCCCTATTTTGAAGGACTCGGACTCGGAGGTGAAGGACTTGGTCTCGGACTCGGACTCGGGCACTAGGGACTCGGGAATTGTGCCCGAGTCCTGTCCGAGTCCAGTCAATATTGTTTGCAGTAATTACATACTTATCTAGTCATCCAATCTTCAACAGTTTAAAAATAATGTCATAAATCATCATAAATACATCTGAACAGTTAACAATATGCTGTTGAAAATACCTTTTGGTAATCATTACAAGCATTAAAACACAATTCGAGGGAAACTATAAATAATTAAAGTGATAATAATCATGTGCAATCGAAGGCTGTTTGTACGATGTAAATGGTCTTTAGGTGTTTTTGTGTCAGTATTTATACTGTTTAAAAAAATAATAACATTTCTTACAAAGAGGATATTTCTTTGGCAATTTTCAAATTGATGGAATTAGGGATGACATTTTCAGTGAAAAGAAATAGGTGAAACGGCAGAGGAAGGGTTGCTTTACAGAATATCACACCTTTTAACAAGTTTGTAATTTCTCGATCTATGAACTTCTGGACACTTTTTGAATATCTGAATCAATTTTTATGTCTATTATTAATTCAAAATGGTATCAACATTTGTCCATGTATAGGGATGCGAAGGTTAAAAATGTATCATTAGGTTGACTTCACTGATATGTTGGCCTATTATAGATTGCAAAATGAATGACATGAGATCAGAGCTGAAATACATATAAGGACTCGTGACTCGGACTCGAACATGAAGGACTCGGACTCGGTCTCGGACTCGGACAGTAAGGACTCGGTCTCGGACTCGGACTCGAGAGGACTCGGACTCGGACTCGGACTCGGGTAGGGTGGACTGTACCTAGATATGCATAATCTCTGTATCTTTTTCCATTTGATTATAGCACAAGCAGCGGGAGAACTACAAGGAATCGTTGGTAGCCAGAGTGAAACGCTCCTTAAATCCAAACTTCTCAGACATAGTTTCGGAAGTGGCCAAGGAAGCTCAGATATCAAAATATGTAAGTATACCGCTAACATTGTTATTCTATACAGGGCGTGTCAAAAAAGTGGCTAAATCTAACTCAGGCATACCAAATTCAGCTTTGGCCACTTTTCATGTCCAGGGAACTCTTTTATTAGAATCTTGCTTTCCTGTTCTTTTTTGTACTTTATAGACCATGTCACTTCATTGTAGATCAACAATGTTAAGTGCTCAGTTCCAACACACATTGACTGTTGCATGTCGTATACAGATGAATGGTTTGGATTAGTTTATGGTTTAAAATGGACATCCTTTCAAACTGGCTGGCAATGTGTGCGCATACCAGCAGGCAAGCTTTTGTTTGGCAGGCAATCTTTTGTTTGGCAGGCAATGCACACACACACCGGCAGGCAAGCTTTTGTTTGCTTGGCTGCTGTTGTGACATTACAGGTGACATTACAGGTGACATTACAGGTAACATTGTCTATACTAAAAAAACCTCTGGGTTAGGGTCCACTATCTCCTGGGCCGATTCATGCTCTGGTTTTATCATTGTATTAACTTTCATTTCATATCCATTTTATCACTGCTTTGTATTTGTCCAATGCCTGCCGAGGATGGAGATTGGCTGATAACCAACTATTTCTATGATCTTGCCTTACTTTATCAAAATGCTTTTCAATAGTGTTCATGAATAACATTGGAATGACTTAATTACCTGTACATTATAATGAGACATGTTTTTATTTTGTTATTAAACAGGTTGAACATGTGTGCAATAAGTTACCTGAGGCAAAGTGTGTGTACATCTCGGGAGGTACCAAATTCTTCTATGACAAAAGTGAACAAATATGCAGGTTGGTAATTCACTGTAGTGACATATCCCACAATGCTTTGCATATATCCCATAATGCTTTGCATACTGTTAACATATCCCACAATGCTTTGCATATATCCCATAATGCTTTGCATAATGTTAACATATCCCACAATGCTTTGCATATATCCCATAATGCTTTGCATAATGTTAACATATCCCACAATGCTTTGCATATATCCCATAATGCTTTGCATAACATATCTCACATTGTTTTACACAGAGTTGTAAGGCAACGACAAAACCAACCCTGTTATGTGGGCCCGTTTGACCCAATTTTGTTAGAAATTTGTGAACAAAGTTTTATGTGCAAATGAATACTGAACCAATGTTTTGTTGGTGCATGTATGTACCTACCTTCTACTAATATACATATGTCAAATACCCTGGATACAATGGTCTCTCTTTGTCTCACATCCTCCCCACAGAATAACGTGTTTCCATTTCCAGTCAAAATGTACATGTATACAGATTTTTAAAACTATTGTGGTCATTTTCGAGGGTAAATAAAAAAACCCAGAAAAACAAACAATAGAACTATCGATGCTACATGTAGGTGTTTTTTTTTCGTCGTCTAATTTGCACCTTTTAGCAAACTACACAATATTTTGTGTTAACTTAACCCTAACCCCAGGTGGAGAGATTTTGGTGTGGATCGGGGAGGGGCAAAAATTGAGGTATTTTGAACAAACAAACCACCGCGGTCGGACCCAGATTCGATCCGCTGACCTTCCGCACGCCACATGCGCTCCTACTGACTGAGCGAGAGCTTGCCCCGGCAGCAATTTGGTGCCCACATATCAGCTCGGTCAATGACGTCATTCAAATCAATGTGAAAGCATGCACTTGGGGAGAAGATTTTGCGTAGTAATTCATATTATTTAGGACTGTTAGGGTTAATGGAACATGAACAAAATGGTTCATTAACCCTAACCCTGACGGAGAGATTTTAGTGTGAATCGGGGGGAGGGGGAAATTCGGGGATTTTGAACGAACAAACCACCGTGGTCCATCCCGGATTTGATCTGCGGACCTTCCGCACGCCACATGTGCGCTCTTACTGACTGAGCTAACACGCGAGAGCTTGCCCGGGCAGCAATTTGGTGCCCACATATCAGCTCGGTCGATGACATCATTAAATCAATGTTAAAGCATGCGCTTGGGGAGAGGATTTTGCGTAGTAATTTGTAGGACTGTTAGGGTTAATATTTCCCAGAATGCTCTGTTCAGGAGTTTTGTAACTCACTCTCTATGTTAACGTATCCCACAATGCTCTTTCTAGGAGGTTGGTAAGGCAACAAAAAACACCTGTCTTTCAGGCCCGACCGACCCATTTTTTAAATATTATTATTTTTTTAACTATTTTTTTGGAAATTGTTTGAAATTTAAGAACAAACAAAAGAACGCCCGACTAACCGACCCTAGGTTACCTAAGAGATCTGTTTGCTCTTAGAACAGTAGGTTTTTTTTATCATCACATATAGTCAGCTACAAAGAAGTTCAGCACTTTTTCTGTTACGATCGCATACTAAGCATTACATTAACACGGAAGTGGGGTTGGTTGCCATTGGTTGAATAGAATAGCACAACTTTGAGCCAACCAACTCATGCATCTGATTGGCCTGATCGTATCTATGGTGTCAAGAACGTTACCGCCCAAACGCTCATTATTTAGCACACGCGGGTAGGGCAAATCCTTAACTTTTCTCCCGGTGACTGTAATGCACTCAACATCTCACAATGCTCTGTGTAAGGTCTGAATATATATTTCCTTGTTAACTTGGAAACATTGTGTGACCTCACTACTATAGTTCAATCAGTTCCAAATTGGCGAACCTGCTTGCAGCAGCCAATGAATTCAGAAGACCATGGGTATTGGGAATCGTATGTGTGACGCTTGAGTATCAAATGCCAAAATAGCGTGTGTATGCTTGGATTGGGTGTGCGCGCAGAGAGATAAAAACTGCATATTTCTATAGTTGATAGTGCCACTGTTTTGAGGTAGGCGAATGAAACATGTATAGCTCTTAAATTTCCCTTTTTTGTTTGTTTCTGCAGGGCAATTGGCACATCCTTGGCAAGACACGAAGAGGTTTCCGTAGTAACGGGAGGCTTCTATGGTGTGGGTGAAATCATATCCAAAAGCTTCTTAGCAGAAAGGAGAAGAAGACAACTCAAAGATAATGTATGGCATATATTACCAGCCAAAGATCAACAGGTAAAGTATACAAGATATTGTAGCAGTTGTTTGGGCCACATTACATACATGCATCCATCCATGGCACAATGGACCTACGGCACATATTCTTCTGGCCACAGTCCGACATATGCGGGCGCACTTCAATCAGCTTACTGCTCATGCTTGAAAACTCACAAAATGCCGCTAACCAATTAGAGCTTACGTATTGCGCACCACGGATGTCCGTTGCACCGTTTTTCTGGGTGAGGTTGACCTCACATACTTTACCTGAGGTCAACCTCATGTGTTGTTATTTAGAGAATGACTGTTAACAACTGTTTTCGTAAATTTGTTTTGAAATCAAAGGTTTTTGTTCTGGTCTGAGGAGCGCCCCTTCGGGACAATTCCGAATGACCAGAACAACAACCGAGGATTTCAAAACAAATTCACGAAAATAGTTGTTACGCAGTCATTATTCTCATTACTGAAAAAGATGCATATTTATCCAAATCGTTGATTTGTACCGATATAATCGCGCTAATAATTAATTAGTTTTCTGTTTATTTTGTCCACCACTTCTTAGTTATTGAAACAGTCCAAGTCAAGTCATCCCCTCATTAACATTTTTGTAATTCAACCATTCAGAAATAATCTTTAATCATGTTTTCTCATAACTCATTGAATATTCAGTTTCGGGGCGTGGGGCTTTAATTTGATTGGTTGGTCAATGAGCTAAACAAGCGAACACTTTGGCGCAGTACTTTCGGGCAATTATTAGTAACCTGCGCTGGGCGTACGCGTTCTCATCTAACGATTAATTTCATTGGAACGCATTTGGTACGCAGCTATCGCGATTATTCATGAAGTAATGAATATGCCATAATCATGTTTATTTTTAGATAGTATATGTATCATAAAGGAAATCTCCTCATGAATTGCAATTAGTTGTCAGTTGGATGGGTTCAGTAGATATGGTCAAGAATGGAAATGTTCAGTGACTTAATTGATAATCAATTAAAATGTCCAATAACTGAAATGTCAATGTAATTTTAAAATTCTTGTAAAGTGTCTTATAAGACGTAAGTAGTATCTGGTACTTAAGACATATCTATGTGTTTAAAGGTGTATGTTCCAATCACTTAAGGTTTTTTTACATCAACATATTTTGATATCAAAAGAAACCTCAAATTTTCTAATTATTTCTGTAAAATCTTAGGCGCAAGATATATGTTCCAACAAGACGATATAGGCCAAAATGCAGTGAATTACTGTCCAAGGTTGTTAACCACCAGGCTAGTTTGTGTACTATTACTACTAAATTGGCAAATTTCATGTCACCTTGTACTTCTAAAATAAAAACAATTAGAGTTATGCCACTCAAATTTTGGAATATGACTATTTTAAGGATGACCCTTCATGTAGAATAGAAAACATCAAGAAAATCGGGCCAGAAATCGGAACACCTACCTTTAATATTTAAGTGTTTCTAGATCTTTTTTTTGCAAGGTGCAAATCAACAGTTTAAAAACTGTTGAGTTGCACCTTGCAGGAGCAGAATGCATAGTTGATTGGAAACTGAAGGAGTATACAGTTTAAGCTTAATTACCATAGGTATTCTGTGAAGGAGTTCTTGTGGCATACAAGCCAATAAATTCATGGGCATGAGTTCAGGCGGAATTACAATTGATGTAGTATTAACATTGTCCATGCATTCTATTTATAACTGTATAGGATCGTAGCGCTCAGGCCAGGCAGAATTCCGACAAGACCTTCAAGGAAGTGCCGTACGGAAACACGTTATTCTGTGGGGAGGATGTGAGACAAAGAGAAACCATTGTATCCAGGGTATTTGACATATGTATATTAGTAGAAGGTAGGTACATACATGCACCAACAAATATATGACATATGTATATTAGTAGAAGGTAGGTACATACATGCACCAACAATATATGACATATGTATATTAGTAGAAGGTAGGTACATACATGCACCAACAAATATATGACATATGTATATTAGTAGAAGGTAGGTACATACATGCACCAACAAATATATGACATATGTATATTAGTAGAAGGTAGGTACATACATGCACCAACAAATATATGACATATGTATATTAGTAGAAGGTAGGTACATACATGCACCAACAAATATATGACATATGTATATTAGTAGAAGGTAGGTACATACATGCACCAACAAATATATGACATATGTATATTAGTAGAAGGTAGGTACATACATGCACCAACAAATATATGACATATGTATATTAGTAGAAGGTAGGTACATACATGCACCAACAAATATATGACATATGTATATTAGTAGAAGGTAGGTACATACATGCACCAACAAATATATGACATATGTATATTAGTAGAAGGTAGGTACATACATGCACCAACAAATATATGACATATGTATATTAGTAATAGGTAGGTACATACATGCACCAACAAATATATGACATATGTATATTAGTAGAAGGTAGGTACATACATGCACCAACAAATATATGACATATGTATATTAGTAGAAGGTAGGTACATACATGCACCAACAAATATATGACATGTATATTAGTAGAAGGTAGGTACATACATGCACCAACAAATATATGACATATTTGGAGCAGGATCTCAGGATAGCTATGGTAGAGTTTAATCAGTTCCAAATTGGCGAAAAATATTGACATTTATTTCTCTGCACACAAAAGTAATCCAAGCGTACGCCCACGATTATGGCCACACACACACGGTATTGGTTGCACACACGTGTCAGACATATGATGCAGAGTGCGCTAGTTGCCTTCATGCACGCCCGCATCTTTCTGTATTCATTCACTGCTGTAAGGTGGCTTTGCCAATTTGGAACTGATCAAAATATAGAAAGCAGAACGTGGAAAGACATTGCAGTTTAAGGAAGAGAACATCCTTAAGTTAATCTCGCGGGAAAATCAAGTGGATCCAGTCACTACCGATGAAGTCTTCCGATCGGGAAGACGAAACTGTCTAGTCATGTGAGTAGATATTTGGATTTGTAAACAAAACAATTTAATCATCCTTAAGTTAAATAAGGCAGTTACCAGTGGTCTAGTGGTTAAGGCGCCTGTCTAGCATTAGATTTCCCCATACCAGTGAATGCCCTTACTTTTTGGGTTGGGACATTTGGTGGTGTTTGTTAATTGTTATATTGTCTATTGTATACACCATGGGTTGGTAAACTACTTTATATTATACAAGTAAGGCAATCTCCTATTCTGTGCATAAGATGGTCCACTGTTTGAGTGCCATGAGGGGGTATATACTTTAACCCTATATAACACAATGCCAAAATCAGCAGACCTACACGGCCGTAATTTGGCAAATCAGCGTAACTCGAAAATTACGTTTTTGAGATATGAGCACTTTAAAGTGTTAGTGTTTGCTTTTTTTAAAATTATTTACAGAGTAAGTTCATTTAAAAGGAAAACGTGCATGATGTTACATTTTCTTTATTTTTAAAATCTTAAGTAAAATAAACTGTTTTTACTAAAGATACAGCTGATTTTAACCAGATACGCGGGTTTGCCAAATCGACATCTAATTATGCCCAGAGTTAATCTTGCAAAAACAGCGTAACTCAATTTACGTGTAATTCTTTGGTTACTATTTTTCGCCAAACCCGCGTATCTCGTATCAAAATCGCTGTTTGGCAAAGGCGCGTAACTTAGAGATACGCTGTTTTGCCAAGAAATGACTAGATTTTGAAACACGTAATACGAGTTACGCTGTTTTACCATATTAAAATGCTAACGGTTGCAAAACAAGGCTGAGATACGCTATGCTATCTTTAAAACGGTACGTCGAGGGCTTTTGAGACTATCACAAATGAAAAGAGCGCCCTCGATTTCCCCAAAAATGCATTTAACTCAAAAAGTCAATATTTCGACTTACGCTGTTTTGCCAAATTACGGCCGTACAATCCTACAAATATCATAACCATCCTTGTATTGAAATTTTGATAAATGAAAAACAAATTGAAAAACTTACTTAACCATTTGTTTACAATGAAATGCCTGTTGACGGACATTAAATTGTACTATATATTTAAGAAACTATTAGCCTATACCCTGTATCCCCCATTTCATTTTGACTACTACATGCTATTTGTTGATTACATTGTTATAGGTGGTCCAGGTGCTGCCCATGAGGCGGAGGAGTTTGCTTGGAGTGACCACACGGTCATACCTATCAAATGTACAGGCGGTGCTGCTGGGGGAAAATTCAAAGTGCCAGATAAAATATTTGAGGTAAGGCCATGAAAAAAACCCAAACCTGTTCTACCAGCAAACGGACCTCTCAGGTGGTGTCGGTCGGCCGAGGGTTTTTTCCTTCTTCTTTATTTCCCTTCAAAATGACCATAAAAATCGGGGAACATTTTGCCTTGTTTTGCATGTAAGCATCCCCCAGCCCCTTCCCCCCATTTCTAAAAAATGGATCAGTCAGGCCCATAGAACAGGGTTTCTTGTTTTTGACGCGTAAGCACTGTTTTTAAAAATATTTGTGGACATTTAAGCTCCACGTTATTTTTCCCCCTTTTGTACGCACCAAGCAGTTACCGCAGCAGTACAAACACTTGAATACATTCTGTTGTGTATATGGAATAAACTGTCATAATGCAAATTTAAAAGTGCATAAAATGGTCTGGCAAAGTGTGAAACATTAAGTGGGCAAACATGTCCCCTTTTACAGTATGCTGACTCCAATGTAGAACTGCCCTGTTTTAGGATTAACTCATTGATAATTGATTCAATAATACAACTTTCAGTTCCCCCTCTTTGTGTCATCTTTTCCCTCATGTAGTAATTCCAGACATTTGCTAGGGAATATGTTTTTCCCACCAATACTATGAAGTACCAAAAAGGTGAAACTCTCCATAGCTATATCATATAATATAATTTATGCTACAAAAGACTGGTTCTACCTATGAGTAAGCTATCACAAATGAGTCTAGTGCAAAGACTTCTATTATATGAGTTATACAGATTTATTCCATAATACACATAGACTATGGGCTACCCTAACTCTTCTGTAGAATTAAAATTGCTACCTCAGCACTGATAGCCTAGCTGGTCTAGTGGTTATACTCCCAGTATCATCAGATTTGATGTAACACCTTTGCTTTCAATTCAGTTTTCTCAAATGGGGACAAAGTTTCTAAGTCTGAAGACTTCCGACGTAGGCTAATTTGTGATATAGCTTACTCATAGGTAACACTAACAAAAGTCTAGCATAATCTATATATGAGTAAAAAGATGTGATCGGCTTTCTTAGATATTGACACAGTAGATGATTTCTTGACATTGACAGGCATACAACAAATTTCAATTATTTAAAGCCATGACGGAAAGTTCCATTACCCAGCCACATGTTATAGGCCTGGTAATGTGAAATGTGTATGGTTGTAGAAAACGTCAGTTTCAAGAAGATGTTCTTTCAATAACCTCGCCTCTTATCTTTTAATTCTCCCTGATCACCTAGGTGCCTCCAGGCGTATCCAGGGATGACTGGAACATCTTGGCTGATTCTAACATCGCCGCAACAAAGATAGGTGACGCGGTGGCACGTATCATCAAAGCCATACAGACTGGTGCTTCTGCTCAAATCACTCGTATGAAATCCGTCACCAATAAGCGTGCATCGTTAGCCTCGCAGCACAGTTTTGTGGACAATAGCTTTTGATCTGGGTCAGTAGGACATTATTCTTTTGAATGCTCTAGCTCTTAAACACCAGCAATTATGTGAAATGCTTTAGACTCCATTACTCACTCCATAGTCATCAGGACAAAGTCATTAGGGCATAACAGATTGAAATTTGTGTGTGCATGGAACTGACACTGATATGTGAAGGCATCATTCTCCATTACAAGAGGATGGCCATGTGGACTGATCAGTTTTTATGAATGGAAAATATCTTTGATGCTGATGTGAGTAACATCCAAGAAGAAAGTACAATTCATTTCTGACTCTTGTGGCTAGCGGTAGACGCACTTTCTGTGAGGATAAAATTAAAGAATTCTACTGTTGCTGCACTCTTGGTCAACATATCTCAAACAATGCACTAATACACAGGGTCAGGCTCTCAGCTACGTCGTTGGAGGCTCACAATTTCCGGCTATCGGGGAGGCAATATTTCAGTGCTGGTTTGATCAAGAAAGTACAGCTGGACTGATATTATTCTTTAATTTTTATTATAATCGATCTCTTATCTGTATCACATATGATAAATCTCTTTTTACTCAGTATTGATCATTGATTATTGATAAGTGGAAATTAATCACCAGTTTAGGTATACAGGGCGAGTCAAAATATTCAGGTCCCGATTTCATTGATTTTTAAACCAATTTAAAAACAAATTTATAGATTTAATAAGATTTGTATAATGTATATATTGTAAGCTATAACCTAATTTTCATTTCGTCCAAATCGATCATTCCTATATGGGAAGATATGTGCATTTCCCACAAAGTGATGAAATACATCTTGTTCCACAGGAGCACTGTAAAATTGTTATTAAAACATTCATTTTGTAAATGTGACAAAACATGGAGTGTTGGTATTAAACATGATTGCAGGGTCTAAATAGTTTTAACTTAATTGTTATGAATATGTTAGATGTGCATTAGGGTACTTTATGTTTTTATATTGAGACATCAACATTGTTTCATTAAAGGCATATTATGTGATCTTTTCCAGAGAGCGCCCTCTATTCATTTTTTTTTTTAGAAAGTAGATTTTCTTGCAGATTTACATTTCTGATCATAAATCATACATACATTCTAAGTTACAGAGCAATACGATTCCTAATTACCTCAAAATCATGGTTTTAGAGCGAATTTAGTGTGAAAATATAAACTGTCAGAGTTATCCGACAGTTTATTTTCACTCTAAAATCATGATTTTGAAGTAATTAAGAATCGTATCGCCCTGTAACTTGGAATGTATGTACGATTTATGATCAGAAATGTAAATCTGCAAGAAAATCTTCTTTTAATTTTTTTTTCGATGTTGAGGGCGTTCCCTGGAAAGATCACATAATATACCTTTAATGATAGATGAAAATGATGTTTTTATCAGATTTGTGTATAAGAATACTGCAATATTACCAACCTGCCTACATTATAACCATGGATTCTGTGGAACACTTTAGATTTCATACTTTTTTGTAAATTTGGTTTTTAACTATGGTTTGTAATTTGTGTGTTGTCATGACAAATTCACCAAGTATGAAACAGGGTTTACACATTTATATTCAATTTAAAAATTGACACTTTTCAATAAAGAAGTATTTTACTGATTTTCTTAAACATGACCTGAATAGTTGGACTCGCCTTGTAAATGTGTCTCCAAAATCACTATTTTTTAAATCCGAAATGCCAAATAAATGTTCTTCTTAAAATGTATGTATTATTGTATTACATAAAAAGAAGAAATTGTGAAAATGATATTTCAACAGTCACAATTTGTACTGGAATTTTGAGACTGACTCTAGTCCATGATGAGTGGGTCGAATCTGCTTTGTTTAATAAACTAATTCTGAGAAAAAAATCAAAACGATGTCAACAACAAGCATGAGACAAATTGGCGAAAATATGTACAATTGTTATCTCTCTGCGCGCAAAAGTAATCCAAACATTGTGCACGATTAATGAAACACGCACGCGTCACACATATGATGCACAGTCCACTTGTTGCCTTCATGCGCCCCTGCGTCCTCCTGTATTCATTCACTGGTGTAAGGAGGCTTGATCAAGCATGTTTACTTTGTACACTCTGTGTTATCCTAAGTTGGATGGCGTGACATCTGTGTGCCTCCTACAGCACCAGGATGGCGTGACATCTGTGTGCCTCCTACAGCACCAGGATGGTGTGACATCTGTGTGCCTCCTACAGCACCAGGATGGCGTGACATCTGTGTGCCTCCTACAGCACCAGGATGGTGTGACATCTGTGTGCCTCCTACAGCACCAGGATGGCGTGACATCTGTGTGCCTCCTACAGCACCAGGATGGCGTGACATCTGTGTGCCTCCTACAGCACCAGGATGGTGTGACATCTGTGTGCCTCCTACAGCACCAGGATGGCGTGACATCTGTGTGCCTCCTACAGCACCAGGATGGCGTGACATCTGTGTGCCTCCTACAGCACCAGGATGGCGTGACATCTGTGTGCCTCCTACAGCACCAGGATGGCGTGACATCTGTGTGCCTCCTACAGCACCAGGATCAGCATTTTGTTACTATGCCCACATTCTTCTTTGATCCCATGCCGTCTTTGCCTCCAAACTTGAGGTTGCGCAGAAAACAAGGTTAATGTATTTCCTAAGTTGGGGGGGGGGGGAGTATTTTCAATTCAAACATGTTTGTTAATTTATGTTACATCATTTTTGTATGACACATTTCTGCTATGTTTATTTATTTATGCAACTATTTCTTATTTATTATGTTTATATTTTGTTACGTACCCTTATCTGAAATATACAGAAGTTTGAATCTGCCATGTTATAACCGCTGACTTTGAGAACAAGACTCTGATTTTGAAGTCATTCAACAAAGTAGCAGGAAC
Organism: Ophiura sarsii; assembly: GCA_035610835.1. Classification (NCBI taxonomy): domain Eukaryota; kingdom Metazoa; phylum Echinodermata; class Ophiuroidea; order Amphilepidida; family Ophiuridae; genus Ophiura; species Ophiura sarsii. The sequence goes on along the minus strand of CM069448.1, from coordinate 77,114,813 downwards.
AGTAATATATGGCTAATGGCATTTCCCCTACATATCGTTGCTGTTCCGTCAAATCTCCATTTGGCCCATCAGCATGTATAGTAATACTTCCTATGTATAACCTTTGGGCAGTCTGCTCTAAACATGTTCAAGGGCCAAACACACATCTGTATACACTTTGTAATTGATCTTGTCCCTGAACATGTATAAAGCAAACACTCTCTTTGAATACATGTTGGGTAATTTACTTAATACATGCTGAAGGGCTGGAAAAACATACAATGTTTTGAGAAAACAGCGACGATATGACATCTCCAAGATGCAATGTAGGAAGATGTTGCAATAGAATGCAATACAAATCTAGCAATTATGTGGTAATTAACAAGTGCAATAATATTGAAGTGAGCATTTGTCATACCGTATATCATACCGTATATCATACCGTATATCATACCGTATATCATACCGTATATCATACCGTATATCATACCGTATATCATACCGTATATCATACCGTATATCCTACCGTATATCATACCGTATATCATACCGTATATCATACCGTATATCATACCGTATATCATACCGTATATCATACCTCTCTGTATTGCTAAATTCAAACCTGTTGATAATATCTAAGGCAAAAAAATGTTTGTTTGTCGGTCCATAGATCACCTCCAAACGGAAGGGTCGATAGGTCCGATTTTTAAAAACTTTTTTTTTAAATTTCTTTTTTATAAATCACATTCAAAAGATTTATAGTAGTTGCTAAATAAGATATTTTACTATTAAATCACTTCATTCATGTTTTAAAACAGCTTAGAAGAGTAAAGAAATAGTTGTAAAATTATTTTAGTGTATATCCAGAAAGCAACATTCTTGAAGAAAAAAAACAAAGTAAAATCTGTAATTTCCAAAATTAGGGTAGGTATTCATTTGTACAGTAAAAACATTTTTGTCAGTTTTCAAAATTAGGGCAGATCGGAAATGGACAAACAAACCAATATTTTGTTGCCTAACAGTAATCTAGATAAGATGCAATATTGCTTTTGGATTTTTTTTGGGACCCTCAATTTTACCGTAATTATTATATTATAAGTGCCCCCTTAGAAAGCGCATAATTTACCATAAATTTACGCACCCTTGTTTTTGAGTTAGCAACCTATTTTGGGCAGTTTCATGCAGTTGTCAAATACACCTATAATAATCCCTTGAGACTTGTTCATACTTCAGACTTTACTTACCATGCAATGGGTAGCTTTACTTTCTATGCAGTGTATGGCAATTCATCGCTGGGTCAACACAGGTCCCGCATGTGACGCAACTAAATGGGAGAACGTCAGCTTTAAAGTGATATATCTCACCTTACCACAATAGCAGTTGAATACTTTTAAAACCCTATTGCAAATACGCACCACAATCAAAGAAAGTTTCTTGAGCACTGATTTCTGTCACCAGAGTCTACTGGTTCCCATTGCCATCACATTGCAATGAAATACTTATAACATTGTTAAACAAGGGTCTTTAAGAAAATCCTGCTGCAAGTAGTACAAGTGATGTGACTTAAATTCAGTTCTCTCTCATTTTTCTTAAAGACCCTTTATTTTTGGAATAACACATTTTAGTTGAGATTCAAATTGTTTTCATATCTGTGGCCCTGATGCCTATCTGTACCATGTATTATGATGGTGGAAGTGTGACCATGGTCTGACAACACATGTTTTGCACAGTTTGTTTTGGGGAAAATTCCTGTTGGTACCGTAGTTGTACTAAGCATGCTGGACTACACAAGAAATCTTCTTTGCACCTCAATGTACGGTAAATGAACATCGCACAACACTGGCATGATACCCACCTCAATGTACGGTAAATGAACACGCCTTTAGACATCGCACAACACTGGCATGATACCCACATGCATACTCCGGAGATTTAGTTTTCTGAAATGTTGGTGAGCATGCATGTGTATTTTAGCAGTGTACAGGGCGTTGTGATTTGAACTATAGCATTCATCTGTCAGAGCATATTCCATGAGTGTACCTCATTAATGCACAGGTGATTGCAAGGCATCCACGCAAGTAAAGACCAACCATGAGACTAACGCTTTATCTGCTGTGTCAATATCTACAGTTTATTCAGTTCGAAATTGGCAAGAAATATGCAGTTTTGATCTCTTTGTGCGCAAAAGTAATCCAATCATACGTGCACGATTTTGGCCATGCACATGCAATTTTGGCCAAACCCACGCTTCACGCAATCGATGCACAATGCGCTTGTTGCATTCATATGCGCCTACACCCTTCTGTATTAATTCACAGCTGTAATGATGCTCGTCAATTTGGAACTGATCAAACTATAGATAATAATAATAATGGCATTTATAATCAAACTATAGATATGCTCTGATGTTACTACACAGAGGTAGATGAATCAAGTATAGAATCTCTTATTTTCATTCTCTTTTATAAAATGATATTATTGTGTATGAATATAAGTATAACATTGTGACATTACACTTTCATACCGTGTGCTTGTGATATGGGTAAGTTTGTATAAATATTGACTATATATTTTGCTATGGATATGATATTATAATATTTTGTACCGTTACTTCTGGTTTGTCACATATATATGTATTTTGGTCCCCACAGTGTCAGCCTTGGGATCATTAATTCTACAATATCATCACCATTTTTATAAATTATATATCATGTTCTGAAACAATAACATTAATGTACTTATTAATTGAAATAGCTGTGTTACCTTCATGTAATGGAGGTAGAGTTAGTCTAGGGTAAAGACTTCATTGAGGGATTATACTGAATAAAGCTTATAATCCCAGAATGACGTTTTTACACTAGACTAGTTTTGTGATTCCCTTACATGGAGGTAGAACCGAAATAGCAGGGCCAAGACATTGCAGAGATTTTGCCATTGCCACCAAAGGGCTTATTACAGTAGATTGCTCTAGATAGGCAGCAAATAATATAAATATAGTCACTCTGTAAAAAATTGGTAGACTGATATGCTTGCTTTCCGTTTGTTTTGTATGGAACAAAAATGTTTCATTAAAACCGGTCTAGTAAAAAAAGTAGTTTGCTGCATGAATTGGCTGAAAATTTAGTTTGAAAGGAACTGTGTTAAATATTTACAGTAAGGCGCCCAAAAACCCCACCCATGTTCTATGTGCAAATAGACCTCTATGTTCTATGTGCAAATAGACCTCTGCGGTAGGGTTGGTCGGGCGGCTGTTTTTTAGTGTGTGTTTGTGAATTTTAAAGGTAGTGTAGGTGTTCCGATTGCTGGCCTGATTTTCAACTTGATGTTTTTTATTTTACATGAAAGGTCATCCTTAAAATTGTCACATTCCAAAGTTTGAGTTGCATAACTCCAATGGTTCTATTTTTAGAAGCACAAGGTAGCAATAAATTTGACCATTGAGTAGTACACAGACTTGTTGGTGGTTAACCACCTTTGGCAGTAATTCACCACATTTTAGCCTATAATATCTAAATGGAACATTTCTGGCCCCTAAGATTTTACAGACACAATGAGAAATATCTGGATGAGAAAAAAAAATCATAGCCCCAAAAAAGTGATCGGAACATACACCTTTAACAATTAAATATTTTAAAAAAATTATCAAAACAATTTTGTTCAAAAATTAAAATTAAAATTTGAGAAAAATATGGGTCAGTGGAACCCATAGAACAGGTTTTTTTGTTCTTGCCAAGTATCAACTATTTTGTATTGATCTTCCTTGTGCAGTGATGTCAGGGTGTATTCCAGTGATTGAAGGTATTTCATACACTCTTAGTAGTGTCGAACCAATCAGAAAGCATGAAAATAAAATACCTGGCATGCTTTGAAAGTGTCTGATGCACCTCGCGTGTGCGCCGTTCAATTGTTTTGATTCGTTGTTCAGGAATTGCGGGTTCACCGATTTTCACTCCGGGTGTTAGCAAACTTGTTAACATGTTTTTTTTTAGTTTTTACATAGATCAAAATTGAGCTCAAAATTTTGATTTGTATAGTTTCGTGTATGAATTAGGTCAATACATGCATATGTTTTGTTTCTCGAAAAATTAGAAAATCAATGCACTTGCGCAAATGTTGATATGCTCACAATAGCACTCCCCCAGAGGAATCGTGCCATTATTCACACATCAACATCAGCGTGCATTGATTTGTCTAATTTCTCTCGAAACAACACATACACATTTATTGACCTATAATTATCACGGGTATTATGCTAATGCACTGGAGTTGGTATCAAAGACTAATACTGAGACTGTTACAAAATTGCTGTGCCCATCGCTGGAATATACTCTGATACCACTGCACAGAGGTAGATATTATTTCTCTGTAGAAGAATGCCCAAATGCAAACGCTTAAGAAGTGCATATCCTTTGCTGTAGTATTTATGTTATCATTGCGGGTCAGTTATAGTTAGCATTTCATCATTTTGTGAAAATTATGTCTTAAAGTAAAAATGGATTGTTTTATATGATTAACATGTTTAAAAGTAATATTTTGTTAAGTGTTGGTTCTCGTATGCCAAATTTCTATGACATTTTCAAAATTCTTCATTTTTCATTCTGGTTATGAATTTATACTGACAATATGTAAATTAGCTGAAGCAACAGCTTCTGTGCTATCAAATATTTTGTGTATAACTTGTTGTGTATAAACTACGCATTTCTGAATGGAACGCTACCATTATGTATATATATATAAGCAAATATGTACATATATTATTTTGTTCAGCAAAGTAGAACAAAATCACTTGTCCGTGCCGAATCAAAATTCAAAAATTGGTTTAGGTTTTTTTCTTCATATTTTAGATGAAATTTATCTTTTAAATTAAATGTAGCCTCCAAATTGAAGTTCAGTTGGCAGAAATATCTGCATTTTTTTATCGTAGAAAACAAACATGAGGATCAGAAGAGTGATCATTTTATTCAGCATATTATCACATTATACAAAAATAGGATTGCACAGAATACAAATATAAACTCTATTAGAACTATAAATATACATACATTTATACAGCAAAACATTTAAAATGATAACATGCCAAGGATAACCCTTTAAGCTAAAAGAAACTTATTTCCAAAGGGGTCCTTATATCTGAGTATGCTTGTAGGTTGCTTAGCAACGACGGTGGAGTTCCTTTAATTTGATCAGCTCTAAATTGGTGAGCCTCCTTACAGCAGTGTGACCTAATACAGAATTGTGTGGGAACACATGATTCAACAAGCCCTGTGAACTAATACAGAATTGTGTGGGCACACATGATTCAACAAGCCCTATGTGCATTTGATGCATGCATGCGGCCCAAATTGTGTCATATGGACCAAATTGCACGCATACACTTGGATCACTGTTCGTGGAGAGATCAAAACAGCATATTTCTAGCCAATTTGGATCTGACTAATCTATCGGTGTACTCCTCTCCAGATATCATAAATCGCTCATGGCCCTGCATCTCAGATCATGGTGTGTGGGTTTATCCCCTTTCTTTCCATGAAACCAAATTGCACCACAAGCAGCCAAGTAGAGTATGTGATCCATCTACTTGTGCTATTAGGTGACCCAAAACCCTGTTATACGGGCCTGTCTGTTATACGGGCCTGTCTGTTATACGGGCCTGTCTGTTATACGGGCCTGTCTGTTATACGGGCCTGTCTGTTATACGGGCCTGTCTGTTATACGGGCCTGTCTGGCCCAGTTTTAGAAATTGGAGACTACATTTTCATGTGCGATTTAATACCAACCAATATTTCCAAAATGTTGGGATTCTTTTTAGATTGTCAAAAAACAGCTAAATGTTTATAGATAAGTGTGATTGTTTGCATTATTTTGGAGGAAAAAAAGGCCTGACCGATAGACCGACCTAAGCTTAGAGTTCCACCGGCCCAAAGAACAGGGTTTTCTTGGCCTCATGACGAATACATGCAAAAAGGGTTATTGCCCCTCATTTTGGTATTGGCCCCTTTCCTCTCATGGAACTACAATTTGTTTACTGACATCTGAGTTTTGCTTCCTAAAGACAAATACAAACCACTGGCTACTCCTTGTGCCATTATGACATCCCTTGTAAAACTGTTATCTCAGTTATGTAAGCTTACTCCAATGTTTTCATGTAGTCCAAACCCCATGTGCATTGTTCAAAGTTTTGTGTGAAATTCATCACAATGTCTTAAAGTCCATAACTTCATGTTTGTGCAGACGAGCTCCTGTACCATTTAGATTATAAGAGACCTACAAATCACATTATATGTAGGCCTGTACGTTATGAGCATAACCAAAGAAAAATGGATTTGTGTATCGTACCAAAGGGAAATTGAGTGTGTCTATAAAAACAATCGTTATCACTATTTTTCTCAACTTCAACTCATATGAAATAACTTTGTTGCCTCTTGTCAAATATAACTTGGTAATAAATGTTACAACTCAAAAAGTAGATATTTTGTCTTTTTATTGCTTCTGTTTATTCTTTTAATAATATTTGTGTT
>CM069448.1:76977953-77108216 GCA_035610835.1 Ophiura sarsii | reverse complement strand
TTTTTTCTGAACAAACACGCATACGGGATCGATCCCTTAAATGGCCTAACACAAACACACACTCTCATACATAATCCTCCGATTAACGTGTGCGGTCTAAAGGTTTCATCAAAAGTTGAAGCGCAAAAGAATTGGAAAATTTCCTTCCAATTTCGATGTTTCATACGGAAACATATTTTTCTTATTTCAAAGAAATCACGTTTTTGTGACCCTTTAAAATTAAATAGTCATCAATGGTGACTATATATTATGTGTACACAACAAGACAATACAAGACAGACAAAACAAGACAAAGGTAGCACTACTGAAATATTTAGTAATTTACATTAAACTTTCTTTTGTTTGCGTCTATTCATGTGAGACTAATGTTGCCAGAAAACCTCACAACATATGCCTCTTCCGAAAAGATACAAATAAATATAACACTTATTTGATCATACTGCATTTCCGCATTTTTTGCTCAACTATATAAATTCAAACTTTCTACATGAAGAATATCATTGTGTGCAATTCTTTGCAACAATCATTTCTATATACAAATTAACGAAAGTGAACACACACTTTCAGGCAATGTTGCCCAAATTACAAATTGCTCTCATTCAACAATTTTATCAAAATAACACATTTTGTGTCATAAGAATTGTAATACTCATATCATGACATATCTCAGCCTACGGACTATAAATTTTATTCATATACTTCCTCTGTGTTCTCCATACTTGTACACTTTTCTCAATACTACTTATTTATTTGCTGTTTCAGACTCTGTTCCTGCAATGATTCTTGCCCGCTGGCTTTACATCTTGCCAGTAATTTTGACTGGGTTAGCTTTCAGAGATTCTAAAGCGGCCGCGTTTAGGTTAGTCTCTGGTTCCCAAGTATTTCTTGAATTTGGGAAGCCCTGCCATTTTATCAAATACTCAAGACGTTTATTTTTAAAACGTCCCCTGAGAATACGCTCTATCACATATTCTGGAGTTTCATCTTGAATGGGAGGCAAACCTGGAATAATTGGAATCTGATTCTTGTCAGACTCGTGGGTAGCCAAAAGTTGTTCAAATATATCATCAGGACAATCGTCTAGAACTAATCCTGGAATTGGATCTCTATTTTCAGGATCCACAGGGGGAGTATCATTGCTTGGACGGACAAATCTATTATATGCAAATTTCATACGGTTAACATGTACAGTAGATGTTACCAATTTGTTGTTTTCAAGATTTCGCACCTTGAAATTTACAGGACCAGTCTGTTCGACTAGTAGAAAGGGTCCCGCCCAGAACTTTGAGAGTTTACGTGACAATCCTTGTTGCAATGCAGGTATATAAATCCAAACTGAATCACCAACTTGATATGGAACATCTTGCGCACGATCATCAAAACGCTCTTTCATTTTGGCTTGATTACGTTCAGCATGACGTTTTGAAATGTCCCTAAATACTTCGAGTTGTGATACCAGATTGTGAATGTGCTCACGAAGTGTCTTATCTGGATATTTGCATTGTGCTAGGAGTGTAACATCTATCGGAAGTCTTGCCTCTCTACCATACAACAAGAAGGGACTAAATCCGACTGAATTTTCAGCGGGAGTTGTTCTATAGGCAAATTGTATAGCTGTTATGTACTTATCCCAATCGCTTTGGTATTCATTGACATAATGTGAAATGGTATCCAGAATTACTGCATTAAAACGTTCCTGAATTGCATTGCATTGTGGATGATATGAACTTGTATTCAGTTTGTGAGTGCGCATAATACGACAAACTTCCAATACAATCTTGGAGAGGAAATTTTGACCTCTGTCGCTCAACAAGGTTTGAGGACAACCATGTTCACAAATTACATAATCAAAGAATGCGCGAGCAATGGTTGACGCATCAGTAACTTTCAATGGTACCAAAATTGGCCATCTAGTACAATGATCTGAAAAACAGTGTACATAGCGATTACCTGAAGTGGTAATAGGTAAAGGACCTAAAATGTCAACACTTACTCGTTCGAAAGCGCCTGGCACTTTCATAGTTACCATTGGGGCTAGTACTTTATGTCTATGAGTTTTTCGTTGAGAGCAAGAAATACATGAACGGACCCAGTTGTCTACGTCACGATACATGCATTTCCAAAAGTAACGTTGACGGATTCTATTGTAGGTTCGCTGAAATCCAAAATGTGCGGCTAACACGTGATCATGACAGTTATTTAGAACTGTATCAATTAATTGCACGGGTATATACAAACGATGGACATTTCTTTCAGGCATGTGCCCTTTAGCAGGAGTATGCCAAATGTGATACAACAACCCTTCGTGTGCATAGTACTGATCAGCCTGTAAAACTACATTCCTAGCCTTAACAGCATTATCTGGCAATTCATCGTTTTCCAGATATTGCAACATTGATCCCGCAAATATATCCGTCAACAAAACTTGTTTGAATTTGTCTAAGTTGAGCTCATTTGGAAAGTTTGGAATATTTGGCTTGACTGAATCTTTGTCATTCTCATCAGGTTTCCCTTTTTGAAATCGAAGATTTCTAACCACGTTTACTGTAGGACGAGAGTTCACATCATTACTAGGATTTTGTATGATGTCGCTCACCATCTCGTCTAATCCCGACTTTACCCAGGCTACCTTATTAACTTCTACAGCATCAGTGACTTTGGAATGAGAATGATTGCAATCAGTACAAATATCCATTCTGTCATAATCTATTCTACTTAATGCATCAGCGTTACCATTATGGCGTCCACGAATGTGAATTACATCAAACTTATATGACTGCAGTTTAAGTGCCCATCGCGCTAATCGACTTCCGGTATTTTTGTTAATACCAAAGAGCCATTTCAAAGCGCAATGATCAGTTACAACAGTGAATTTGATACTATGTTGCAAATATGGAGCATATTTCTTGATTCCCTCGACAACTGCCAAAGCTTCAATTTCTGTAACAGTGTAATTTCTTTCCGCATCATGTAATGCTCTTCCACCATAGGATATCACACGTTCCTTGCCATCCTGCTTTTGGGCCAAGATAAAACCTAAACCAGTACGACTAGCATCGGTTTGCAATATGAATTCTGTGCCATCGAAATTTGGATATGCTAGAATTGGTGGCTCTAACAATTTTCGTTTGAGCGTTTTGAATGCTTCTTGACAACCTTGATCCCAAACAAAAGATACATCTTTTCTAGTTAAATTGGTTAGTGGTTCAGCAATTTTGCAAAAGTCCTTTATGAACTTTCGATAATATCCGACAAATCCAAGAAAAGATTTGACTTCGGTTACTTTGGCAGGAGTTGGATAATCTTGGACAATTTTCAATTTTGCTGGATCTGTTGCTACACCATCTTTGTTCACTACGTGACCTAAATATTTGACCTCAGTTTGACCAAAAGTACATTTCTTAGGTTGTAATTTTAGACCAGCTGCGCGCAACCTATCGAAAACTTGTCTTTAATGGTCCATGTGTTCGGAGAAAGAACTACTGAATATAATTATGTCATCTAAGTAACAGAGAACGAATTTCCAATTCAAACCTCTCAAAACTTCTTGCATAGCTCGTTGGAAAGTGGCTGGGGCGTTATGTAAACCAAATGGCATTCTTTGGAATTCATATAGGCCATCTTGAGTGATGAATGCAGTTTTAGATTTGGAACTTTCTTCCAAGCCTATTTGCCAATATCCAGCCGCAAGATCAAGAGTTGTAATGAAATTTGGTTTAGCTGCACCTAAACTATCTAAAGCATCGTTTATGTTAGGTAACGGAAAGTTATCGCGTGCGCAAATCTTATCCAAGGCTCTAAAATCAATTGCAAATCTATAAGTATTTGGGTCACCAGCTTTAGGTGTCATGCATACTGGAAAGGACCAAGGACTTGCTGACTCCTTTATAATGTCTTGTTCTAACATTTCGTGGACTTGTCTACGTATGGTCTACCATAAAAACTGTTTTTGTTATTTTAAGTCCTACAAAGTTCATTTTTGGATATGTTGATACTTATGACCATACTAGATGATTGCCGGAGATTTTTTTTCCAAAATTCATCTCATTTGCATAATAATGGCGGCCATCTTGGATTTTATCGGCTATTTTATCCCGGGGTACTCCTGAGAATACGCAAACATTTGTCGTGGATTTTTTCAACTAAAAATATGCTTATACACATAAATGTTTGGATGACATAGCCCTTTTTTCAAATTTGTGTCCCAATTTTCAAATTTGCAATTTTGTTGACGAAAAATATTAAAAAATCATTTTTTTAACCAAAAATGAGCATTTTTGAAAATTAAAATGGCTATAATTTTTCAAAAAAGAATAAATATGCAAAAAAGGCTATGTCATCCATTGTTGAACTATTTATTCTAGTTCCATTCGAAATTTCAGCTTCATACATGCTTCCGTTTTTGAAAAATAACCCCGGGATTGATCGAAACGTCCATTTCGAGAAAACAGCGTTTGAAGTCTAGAAACACTGTTTTTAATTATTATGCAAATTAGGTAAAGCATTTACATTTTTGAAACCATATTTAGAAATACTATTTGAATTATCACAATTTTTGGCGGTATTGTCATGGCAAAATCTCCTTTATTTCTAAAGTTATGGAATTTATTAGCAATATAACGTTAAATATCACTGGTTGAAAAACAAGGAAATACATAAGATATTAAAAAAAATATTTACGAGAAATGCGTTGGATTTTCGACTTTGATTTGAAACCACTGCTCCGATTTTGATGAAATAAAAAGTAATCAAAAGTAAAAAATTAACTGCGTCTTATAGGCATAATATCTTAATAGCCTCTTTTTAGCCACTGTATGGTAGACCATTACCTTAACACGGGAGTAATTACCAGTAGGACCCCCTTTTACTTGAAATATATCAATATATTCAGTGAGTAAACCATTGATTTCAGATGCTTCAGTATCTGACATGTGATCAGTATTTAAATTCACTTTTGAAAGGACTTCCTTTACTGAATCTTGTTCACTGTATACATCGCTAGCTACCGCGGATGCTTGCCTTATATTAACATTGTTAACACAGTTTTTCTCAAGATCGGGGAAGGAGTGAATCCTATGCGGGTCAACGAGAGAAAAAATGCCCAATTTAGTACGAGGGTACAAAGTTATTGGTTCCTCAGTAGTATTCATAACTAATAAATGAATACAGTTATTCTGTACACTAGAAGCAGTATTCGCGATCAATACACCTAATGCAGAGACACGCCTACCTCCATGAGAGAGACCAATTGTATTGAATGGCAATTTATTTGACAGTCTTGCGCACACAACAGACTGAGTGTGAGCAGAAATTTCCTGTTTCTCAATGACAAGTATTTTACTCTCCTTAGCAAGTCTTAGTGTACGAGATTCACAATCTATTCTTGCGCAGTGCCTGTTTAAAAACTGAGACCCAAGTATGATACGTGTACTTAAGTTACGAGCAATATTCATAGGTACAGGAAATTGTGTGCCATTGACAGATATGGACAAAACTATGAATCCAGTAATTTCCAAACTACTACCATTTGCTGCGCGTGCTTCAGCTACACGTGATTTTTCTATAGAAAAACGCAAATTGGAAAGATTAGCATGAAACCAATCGTGATCAATAATGTTGACAGAAGCACCTGTATCAATCAAACATTGAACAGGGTTACCATTAACAAATGCTGCTATGGTATTCAACTTAGACAAATTAATCTCAATATGCGCTTGTGAAAAACTGGAATTCGATTTGTGTCCAAATGTCTGTCTGTTCAAATCAAGAGGTACACGGTTTGCATTGTCATTTCGGTATACACCTCTTACATGTTCAAATCTTTGAAACCTTAACCCATCTACATGTCGTGGAACATGTTTCTTTTTCTGTCTAGCAGATGGGTTTATTAGTTTAAAGGATTCCTATTTACGTCAAATTTGGCATAGCATTTTCTCCACCCATGTCCCACACGACCACACCTATTGCATACTAATTTTCTGTACGATCTATAGGGGGCCTGTGACTGCCTTGGTTGATTCCAAGTTTGACTAGGTTGATGCCTAGGTTGAGAGGAACTACTTATACGATCTGAATTGTAAGTACGATCTAGCGGGGAAGAAAAAGAGACATGTTTGTCGTGTTCTAATTTCTCCATTCTGGTGGCTATATTAGACACGACTCCCGTCAGTGTGTCCAGAACAGAATTAATGCTATTTACCTGGGGCTCAGTATTTTGTGACTGTGCGGGTGCGAATAGTGAGTCATTTGCCGTTTGCTGTACTGAAATTCCCAATCTCGCGGCGTCTAGTGCTTGTTTAAATGATTCAGGTTCTTTTGAAAACACAAACGCTCTGACAGAAGGCAAAAGACCACGAACAAAAATAGATAATTTTTCTGCTTCAGATTTACCAACCTGCTTGCACCATCTTATTATTTCACAAGCATAGTCGTCAAGTGTTTCTGATGTCAATTGCTTACGCGACAACAGCTTAGATTCGACGCTCCATTTCCAAGATGAACCTTCGAAATTACTTTTAAGTAAATCTTTAATCTTGGCTATGGTATTCTTATCTGTATCAGGAATTGAATCCAAATAGACGCGAGCATTTCCATAAACTTTTGTTTGTAAGGCAAGTATAGATTTTGGCGCGGTATAATCTCTCAGCTCAGCATACGTCTCAAATCTACTAATGAAGTTATCTACGTCATCATCTGGATTACCAGAATATTTAATATCGCAATTATGCATATCATATTTAGCCATATTTGCTACGTCAAGTTCAACCTCCTCTATACTATTAAGTGATATAACAGACTTACTATCACTATCACTATCGCTCATTGCCTTTTTAACAATCTATGTCAAAATCACCAGCTAATTCCAAAGAGAATTCGGAATTTAATCAACAAAAAATGTTAGTCAATCTCAAGTTCAAGATCAAAATTCAAGTTCAAATTCAATCAAAATTTGAAAAATCTGAACATGAACCAAGTTTATTAATTATTAAACTTGATTAAGATTATCAATTAAAATTTATTGATTATGATTGATGATTAAATTTAATTAATAGACTAACAATGAACTTAATTGATGAAGTTTAAATTCACCAATGAGAAAAAAAATTAAAAGCTCAATGAAATCCAAGTCAACAATTTAAAGTTGACATCAAATTAAATGAATAAAGTCCCAAGTTACAGCTGAATTTATAAAATATTTATTCAATTGCAGTGCAGTGTATCAATATTATGTATCTTGATTTAGAAATCAGTCCATTCAAAAATAAACAAGATTTATTTCATCCGAAGAAATTGTCTGTCTGAAACGCACCTGTCCAGTAGAAGAGCTTATAAAATCTTTACAATAGAATTTTACCGCGCTCGAGAATTTCAATCTCGGATTAAAAATTTTTATCAATGGATATCAGACCGTGGTCATGCACTTTTGAACCAGATTATCAGAGACTTGTAAATCGGAACAATTATATAAAAGACTTTATCGACTTGCCACGTTGGACATGTAGAATGCGCCCATTATTGCCAGCGTAAACAAGACCTAAATATTGATAGGCCATACTACATGTATTTCGTGTATACTATTTTAAACACAATTTTAATAGACCTTTCTGGGTCTATAAAACAAATTTCAATAGACATATAATTAAATTTCAGCAGTGCATACCAACAAAATGCTACCTGAATTCAAACCGTCTCACCACGCTGAGTTATAGTCGTCGACACTGGATGCGATGAACAACAAAATACATATACAACTTTGTAGCTACAGTCCTAATTATTCAAAATGAAGGGGCTGGTAAATTGACCGGAATAATATAAACATTGACATAAAAATATCAAAACGAACGAATTCTCCACCAGATGTTGTGACGTGGTTTTAGGGAAAATACTCGCATGGCGGAGAGGGGATCAGAACACACAGAATGAATATAACGGATATAGCTTCCAAGTTATTTATATATACATTTGATTAATTCAACATAAATAGTTCACTTACTCATATTATAAACGAACACAGCACCCAGCATCTAGACTATCCTAAAGAAATGACATGACACGCATCAATCGTGAGCTTCTGTAATTCAGAGCTCACTAGTCCTGTTGTGTGAATTGAAAATTATATGGCCTAAACTTATCATGAGGTGTTGTCAGCGTGGCACGTCGACTTGAATTGGTCAGAGATATTGGCGCGTAAACTGAATGGGATTCAGAATACGGAAGTACGGTGTTGCCATTTCAAGTCAATCATGGCCTGAATTCTAGATATGAAAATATATAATAATATCAATATAAATTTAGCGTCACAACAGTATCATTAATGACATTTTGATATTCAATTTGTCAAAACAAGTCAATATTATTCAAATCATCACCCCGAGTACAATACCAACACCTGTTAAACTAATAATCCAAGTGATTGGACTCTATCCATCCATGTCTTTGTCTAAAGAATACTCAGTCGGTTCTTGGAGTTTGACGAGTGAACAACTACACAGGCTGACAGGACAGGACAGCGCTCTGAAAGCGCCGAACCACACGCTTGTTTTGTGCATGCACAAAACAAGCGTAGTACACTGGCGACCATGGGGACCCTCTCACGTCCTAGCCAGTTCCCACTGCGTCACCGAGGGGTTCGTAGAGATCTTGATGCGTTTGTCTTGGCGTTTTGATAATGTTGGCCTGATCGCAGCAGAATGTGAAAGGGTTTTAGTGACCTTGACTTAAAAATACACAATTTGGGACAGTTTTCCGCGCTCTCACTGCGTGTTATACATATTTTGATACTTTTTTGAGCGCAGTGCAGTCGCTGGCCTGATCGCCGTATGTGTGACAGGGCCTTCAAGGCTATCAGTGTTATTCGACTGTATGACAGTCAAATTACACACGTATACCATGTATACGGAGTAGACTACTGATTGTCAAACTCAAAGTTCAAGTACCATAATGGATATTTTGCTGTAGTCTGAGTTAGCATATGTGCAGGCTGTCCCAAAATGATAAGTAAGGGAGCGTTCATGAATACTTTGGTGGGGGGCTGGATAATTATAGGGGGGCCCAAAAAGTTCTGATACTCTGCAAAGGGGGTATCAAAAAGGTTTTTGAAAACCCCAACAGGGGGGGGTCAAAAAGTTTAAAACACTTATTAGTTTCCAAAATTTTCTGGGGCTTCGCCCCCAAACCCCTGCTTTACCTGTACTAGCGGCGTACCCTCGCTACGCTCGGGTGCCCGCTAGATGGTTATGCCACATTAATTAACTCTGAAACCACATACACCCCTTACAACACCCCACCCCCCCCCCCCCAAAAAAAACCAGGTTGATTTATAACCATATCCCTTCTAAAG
Organism: Ophiura sarsii; assembly: GCA_035610835.1. NCBI lineage: Eukaryota > Metazoa > Echinodermata > Ophiuroidea > Amphilepidida > Ophiuridae > Ophiura > Ophiura sarsii. Next base: position 77,098,876 of record CM069448.1, on the reverse strand, counting down.
GCATTGTAAACCCCCTACAACCGCCCCCCCCCCCAAAAAAAAAATCAGGTTGGTTTATAACCATGTCCCTCCTAAACCATTTACCGTGGCTACTTTATTAACCCCTACCTCTCACACCGCATCAAGTTAACCCTCGGTACTTTTAAAACCACATAAACCTCTACAACCCCCTACAACCCCCCCCCCCCCCCCCCCCCACACTGCAACTACACCAACCAGGTGGATTTATAATCATAACCCTCCTAACCATTTCCCGCGGCTACTTCATCCGCTAGATGGTTATGCCACATTACCTACCTCTGAAACCACATAAACCCCTACAACGCCCCCAAACCAGGTTGATTTATAACCATATCCCTCCTAACGGCATTATAACCCCCCTACAACCCCACCCCCAATCAGGTTGATTTATAACCATAGTCGCGTCACAGTCATTTGTGTCAGATTGTGTGTAGTTCGCCAAGACTCCCCATTTCAGCTTTGGGCAGTTCGCCAAGACCCCCATTTCAAAGATGCCATTAGTTCCATAAGACCCCCAATTCAGGTTGTGTCCGTTCGGTAAGCCCCTGTTTTGAGAATGCCCAGTCACACACCCCTAACCTCTTCAACCCCCCCGGAGTAAAGTACCTTATCAGCCTTTAAACATACGTCATCATTATGTACGTTAATATCTTGATTTCATCACGTAAGGTGATATTGTTTGGTTTACCTTTGTCACACTATTTATTTCTGAATGGTTGACACCGAACAATGTATTCGCACGGTTTTCTAGCCAGACATTATTTGAATTCAATCAACGGCGGCTATGAAAAACCGTCTGTTTTTCGACACTTGGGTGTCTGTATTTTTGTACCGGTGTTGTAGTAGACACAGCCCCCCTCAAGCCATTATCGAGCATACAATAAGACATTTAATTGAAGTTCAACGCCATATAGGGTGATTTTCACTGGGAGCAATACTATATATTAATCAATAATTGTTAAATATAAGTCATGTTTGCAGCGACGTTACTGCCAGCTTAAAACTGCTATTTTTCTAATTAAAAAAGGACGATTTATTAGCCGTGGCCTCGACTCTTGATACCAAATTTAACCTGCTGCGATGCCGTTTTCATATTTAAAATATAATTTAGAAACGGGGTTCGATTTGACTAGAATTCGGTCAAATAATTCAAATTCACAAATATTTCCAACGTATTATCGGCCGAGTGCACCAATGACGGGTAACTTAATAGGGAGGTAAGCTACCTCCCTAGTAGTTATGCTCTAACTGTAGCATAACTTACTAACGATGTAATTCGTAGAGCATAACTGGCGAGTAACATCAGAATAGCAACTAGCGAGGTAAATATCGACATTAATCAGCATCGTCCCCTTACAAAATAAATTGTCGCATATGCAAAGTGTTAACCTATAGTTTATTGTATAATACTGACGTGAGTGGTCCTCCGTAATATTTAAAATGTGTCGTCACTCGCTAGGTCATAGGTGAGTGTACATAATTAACATAAATAATCACGTTGAGTCTGCCTGCGTTCCGAACAAAAAAATGACGGTATTTCTTTGGCCAAAAATTTCGAATTTGTTCAACGCTTTTTCAAAAATAAGGACTATCAAGACATTACAAACATATTTTGGGCGAGGGGCACACACAAATATTGCACCAAAAAGCACAATTTTAATGACAAACACAAGCACCCGATGCAAACAATTATATACAATTATAACACATCTCTTAACACAGATATTTCCGTGGCGTGGATACCGTGTCCTTCGCTTGTTAACCGCTAGGACCCCGGTTCGATCCCCAGATAACGCACGGCAAGATTTGCTTTCTTTTTTTCGTTCTTCTAGTTTTACCCTTCCACTCACAATAATGTTGAAACTTCAGTTTTTAATTAATAAAACAATAATAAGTTTATTTATTTATTTATTTAGTCATTATTTAAGATCCTTTGACAATTAGTACATTTTGGTCAAAATATGACCCAAGGTCGGTGCGATTAGTGTTTGAATGGGCAAAAGGAGTTGATCTAAATTTTAACTAAAAAAATCCCCAAATTGCATGAATGGATTTTCAAAATATTAAATATTTCAGCTTATGAGGGGTCACATTCCACTTCAAATATACATCCCCTGGGCATGCAAGCGAAGTTGGTCTTTCAGCATCAGCGAATCATCCCCTCCAATGTTCACAACAAATTTTACGCCACTGCTAGAATCGACTGACTTGTGGCATAAAACGTTATGCCCAACTTACTCTTGGGTCCGGCAAGGTATAACATTTAGCGTAAATTACCCGCCAGTTACTAGCCTAGTAGCTTACCCGGCATTGGCGCTCTCAACATTTTGGGTTACGCCTCAGTTACTAGCGAGGTAGCGCTATTCTTCAGCTACCCGTCATTGGTGCACTCGGCCGTACTAGGCTTATTTGCAAGGATGGACTAACCCTGGCCCTTGACTATTATAGGCGTAATGTCTTTCTCAATAAATTACATGGGTCTTGAAATTAAATATAATCATTTTATACTTTAAACATGGTATTCAGCATGTAGGCCTACTAATAATTATATCCTGTATGAGGAGTTACTTAATTCTTTTGCCACACCACAGATAGGAATTGTAGCAAAGCTGTCTTGAATGAGGAAGAGGGGAGGCAGGTATTGAAGTCCGCGTTTCGTTTCTGATCTGGGCCCTTGATAATATATGAACCTCCATAATCACCGAGAGAGGAGAGAAAGCCGCTCTAACTGACAATAGCATTACAAAGGGTGGGAGGGTAACAAGGGTACCTGCTTTCGGACGACCAAACTAACTCTTTTAAAACCACCGATTTTAAAATGCTATAATAGAAGTTCAAACTAGAAAATCTAAAATATGTAGCATTCCAAAACAGAAAACTTTGATGAAGATGATTTAAAAGAAAATCAACTGAAGGCAACGTGTCCGACAAAATCTTTGTCGTGGCAAAACTTATTAGATGATGTGTTGTTAAAACAAACAACATTGAATTTCTAAACTTGAAATTCCTATTTTGTCTTATCTCACAAAATATATTTGATTCTATGTCACACGGTAAAGGCTTCCGAATGAAACAGACGATAAACGCTGGCTCTTTTTCCGACATTTAAAATGATAAATTTCCAAACTAGAAAAGTATATCTTATTAAAATCTGACAATTAAATGTCTTGCTGAATGTTGTGTAGACCTAATGTGCTTTATTCCGTATTGGACTAAAAGACACGCGGCATGTATTGCTCATATTAAACTTATATGAGAAGGCAGTAGGTCTATTTATCTTACGATAAATCAAAAAGCGAACTGGCTTAATGATAGTTATTTAAAACGATGACAGAAGGCATGTCTTGCCATTCTTTAAACGATGATCGATGGAGGCGACTTGTTGTAATTCACCCGGTAATTCATGACTATGAAACTTCAGGTTTATGAAACTGTTTGCTAAAAGAAAGCTAGCTTGCTTTCGTAACTAAGATGACTCTGGGAAAGAACAAAATTAATCCAATGGACTAATACGGAAAACCAAATGCCATTCTAGACTTAGAGTGACTTATATACAATGAGCTTTGTATATGTCTTCTTAACATTCCTAACTTAAAATGTCTTCTCCCTTGAGTTTAAACTACTAGGGAGGAGACAAATAAGTTGAGAATGTCCTATAGAGTAAAGGCCCACCATGTTTAAGATAAAACAATGGTGACGGCATGCAGAGTAGCTAGACGCGTTTCGACTCTCCGTGAGTCTCATCAGTAGCACGGGCTGCTAGTAGGTCAACTGACCTGTGCCTACATACACAAGTTTTAAACTATAAGCAAGTACAGGGCAAAACTTGCCTATATTACTAAGATATAAAAAATGTTATGCAACGAGCGAGATAACTTTCGCTGATCGGAACCATACTTGGGCCCTAAAATTTCGCGGACAAACTGCCGCTATTAAGCCTATCATACAGTTTGGCAAAAGCCTTAAACTGTAATGAATGTTTTCCATGTTCAAATCCCAATAGTTAAACCACTTCTTGGTTAACAAAATGGCGACCATGCTCTCCGTCCTACGCTGGACAGTGAGAGCAAGCGACCGTCGACAAAGCTGTGGGCGATCCAAGCAAACAAAGGATGCCACTTAGCGGAGTCATAAAAGATGAAAGGCCTGGTATCCTTACCAGTCACGTTGATCACATGTACAACTCGTGCACATTTGCGCCTCCATTTGTAATAATATAAAATGATAGAAAACTATCTATTACTTTTTCTCAAATTAAATAGAAAACTATCTATTTATGTTGACAAATCCTGGCTAGGATGTATATTCAAGACCTTGAATTTGACTAACTAGTCAATCGTGAAAAGATGCCAAACAAAAATGAACCTTTCTTGGTTCAAACAACCATCAGTAAAGTTATTACTAATGTCGGGAAATGCGTGTTCTACTTCAATAAGTAGAGAAAGAAGAGCTCGAAGAATCAAATGTCGAATAAGTTAATAGTTGCCTGTTCTGTGATGAAAACTCTTTCTTGAGTTTTTTTCTATTACAACTATCTGCTGAAAATCGGTGGTGGAAATTAGTCTCTATTTCCAAAAACCTACTGAACTTAGTAAGTTTAAAAGTTAAAAAGAGTTGAATTCAAAAGTTGAATTCTGATGGAAAGACCTACAACGAGGGATTGCCTGTCCACATACCATCAGATATGTGCGTCAATACTATCCCTAACCCCTCTCCAAAACCGCAAGTATGGCAGTCATGACCTCGGAAATGTAAACACATCCAAAAGAATCACCTGTGGAACACACCGGGTTACTATATCAAACATTACAAAGGGTGGGAGGGTAACAAGGGTACCTGCTTTCGGACGACCAAACTAACTCTTTTAAAACCACCGATTTTAAAATGCTATAATAGAAGTTCAAACTAGAAAATCTAAAATATGTAGCATTCCAAAACAGAAAACTTTGATGAAGATGATTTAAAAGAAAATCAACTGAAGGCAACGTGTCCGACAAAATCTTTGTCGTGGCAAAACTTATTAGATGATGTGTTGTTAAAACAAACAACATTGAATTTCTAAACTTGAAATTCCTATTTTGTCTTATCTCACAAAATATATTTGATTCTATGTCACACGGTAAAGGCTTCCGAATGAAACAGACGATAAACGCTGGCTCTTTTTCCGACATTTAAAATGATAAATTTCCAAACTAGAAAAGTATATCTTATTAAAATCTGACAATTAAATGTCTTGCTGAATGTTGTGTAGGCCTAATGTGCTTTATTCCGTATTGGACTAAAAGACACGCGGCATGTATTGCTCATATTAAACTTATATGAGAAGGCAGTAGGTCTATTTATCTTACGATAAATCAAAAAGCGAACTGGCTTAATGATAGTTATTTAAAACGATGACAGAAGGCATGTCTTGCCGTTCTTTAAACGATGATCGATGGAGGCGACTTGTTGTAATTCACCCGGTAATTCATGACTATGAAACTTCAGGTTTATGAAACTGTTTGCTAAAAGAAAGCTAGCTTGCTTTCGTAACTAAGATGACTCTGGGAAAGAACAAAATTAATCCAATGGACTAATACGGAAAACCAAATGCCATTCTAGACTTAGAGTGACTTATATACAATGAGCTTTGTATATGTCTTCTTAACATTCCTAACTTAAAATGTCTTCTCCCTTGAGTTTAAACTACTAGGGAGGAGACAAATAAGTTGAGAATGTCCTATAGAGTAAAGGCCCACCATGTTTAAGATAAAACAATGGTGACGGCATGCAGAGTAGCTAGACGCGTTTCGACTCTCCGTGAGTCTCATCAGTAGCACGGGCTGCTAGTAGGTCAACTGACCTGTGCCTACATACACAAGTTTTAAACTATAAGCAAGTACAGGGCAAAACTTGCCTATATTACTAAGATATAAAAAATGTTATGCAACGAGCGAGATAACTTTCGCTGATCGGAACCATACTTGGGCCCTAAAATTTCGCGGACAAACTGCCGCTATTAAGCCTATCATCTGATCATACAGTTTGGCAAAAGCCTTAAACTGTAATGAATGTTTTCCATGTTCAAATCCCAATAGTTAAACCACTTCTTGGTTAACAAAATGGCGACCATGCTCTCCGTCCTACGCTGGACAGTGAGAGCAAGCGACCGTCGACAAAGCTGTGGGCGATCCAAGCAAACAAAGGATGCCACTTAGCGGAGTCATAAAAGATGAAAGGCCTGGTATCCTTACCAGTCACGTTGATCACATGTACAACTCGTGCACATTTGCGCCTCCATTTGTAATAATATAAAATAATAGAAAACTATCTATTACTTTTTCTCAAATTAAATAGAAAACTATCTATTTATGTTGACAAATCCTGGCTAGGATGTATATTCAAGACCTTGAATTTGACTAACTAGTCAATCGTGAAAAGATGCCAAACAAAAATGAACCTTTCTTGGTTCAAACAACCATCAGTAAAGTTATTACTAATGTCGGGAAATGCGTGTTCTACATCAATAAGTAGAGAAAGAAGAGCTCGAAGAATCAAATGTCGAATAAGTTAATAGTTGCCTGTTCTGTGATGAAAACTCTTTCTTGAGTTTTTTTCTATTACAACTATCTGCTGAAAATCGGTGGTGGAAATTAGTCTCTATTTCCAAAAACCTACTGAACTTAGTAAGTTTAAAAGTTAAAAAGAGTTGAATTCAAAAGTTGAATTCTGATGGAAAGACCTACAACGAGGGATTGCCTGTCCACATACCATCAGATACGTGCGTCAATACTATCCCTAACCCCTCTCCAAAACCGCAAGTATGGCAGTCATGACCTCGGAAATGTAAACACATCCAAAAGAATCACCTGTGGAACACACCGGGTTACTATATCAAACATTACAAAGGGTGGGAGGGTAACAAGGGTACCTGCTTTCGGACGACCAAACTAACTCTTTTAAAACCACCGATTTTAAAATGCTATAATAGAAGTTCAAACTAGAAAATCTAAAATATGTAGCATTCCAAAACAGAAAACTTTGATGAAGATGATTTAAAAGAAAATCAACTGAAGGCAACGTGTCCGACAAAATCTTTGTCGTGGCAAAACTTATTAGATGATGTGTTGTTAAAACAAACAACATTGAATTTCTAAACTTGAAATTCCTATTTTGTCTTATCTCACAAAATATATTTGATTCTATGTCACACGGTAAAGGCTTCCGAATGAAACAGACGATAAACGCTGGCTCTTTTTCCGACATTTAAAATGATAAATTTCCAAACTAGAAAAGTATATCTTATTAAAATCTGACAATTAAATGTCTTGCTGAATGTTGTGTAGGCCTAATGTGCTTTATTCCGTATTGGACTAAAAGACACGCGGCATGTATTGCTCATATTAAACTTATATGAGAAGGCAGTAGGTCTATTTATCTTACGATAAATCAAAAAGCGAACTGGCTTAATGATAGTTATTTAAAACGATGACAGAAGGCATGTCTTGCCGTTCTTTAAACGATGATCGATGGAGGCGACTTGTTGTAATTCACCCGGTAATTCATGACTATGAAACTTCAGGTTTATGAAACTGTTTGCTAAAAGAAAGCTAGCTTGCTTTCGTAACTAAGATGACTCTGGGAAAGAACAAAATTAATCCAATGGACTAATACGGAAAACCAAATGCCATTCTAGACTTAGAGTGACTTATATACAATGAGCTTTGTATATGTCTTCTTAACATTCCTAACTTAAAATGTCTTCTCCCTTGAGTTTAAACTACTAGGGAGGAGACAAATAAGTTGAGAATGTCCTATAGAGTAAAGGCCCACCATGTTTAAGATAAAACAATGGTGACGGCATGCAGAGTAGCTAGACGCGTTTCGACTCTCCGTGAGTCTCATCAGTAGCACGGGCTGCTAGTAGGTCAACTGACCTGTGCCTACATACACAAGTTTTAAACTATAAGCAAGTACAGGGCAAAACTTGCCTATATTACTAAGATATAAAAAATGTTATGCAACGAGCGAGATAACTTTCGCTGATCGGAACCATACTTGGGCCCTAAAATTTCGCGGACAAACTGCCGCTATTAAGCCTATCATACAGTTTGGCAAAAGCCTTAAACTGTAATGAATGTTTTCCATGTTCAAATCCCAATAGTTAAACCACTTCTTGGTTAACAAAATGGCGACCATGCTCTCCGTCCTACGCTGGACAGTGAGAGCAAGCGACCGTCGACAAAGCTGATGGCGATCCAAGCAAACAAAGGATGCCACTTAGCGGAGTCATAAAAGATGAAAGGCCTGGTATCCTTACCAGTCACGTTGATCACATGTACAACTCGTGCACATTTGCGCCTCCATTTGTAATAATATAAAATAATAGAAAACTATCTATTACTTTTTCTCAAATTAAATAGAAAACTATCTATTTATGTTGACAAATCCTGGCTAGGATGTATATTCAAGACCTTGAATTTGACTAACTAGTCAATCGTGAAAAGATGCCAAACAAAAATGAACCTTTCTTGGTTCAAACAACCATCAGTAAAGTTATTACTAATGTCGGGAAATGCGTGTTCTACTTCAATAAGTAGAGAAAGAAGAGCTCGAAGAATCAAATGTCGAATAAGTTAATAGTTGCCTGTTCTGTGATGAAAACTCTTTCTTGAGTTTTTTTCTATTACAACTATCTGCTGAAAATCGGTGGTGGAAATTAGTCTCTATTTCCAAAAACCTACTGAACTTAGTAAGTTTAAAAGTTAAAAAGAGTTGAATTCAAAAGTTGAATTCTGATGGAAAGACCTACAACGAGGGATTGCCTGTCCACATACCATCAGATACGTGCGTCAATACTATCCCTAACCCCTCTCCAAAACCGCAAGTATGGCAGTCATGACCTCGGAAATGTAAACACATCCAAAAGAATCACCTGTGGAACACACCGGGTTACTATATCAAACATTACAAAGGGTGGGAGGGTAACAAGGGTACCTGCTTTCGGACGACCAAACTAACTCTTTTAAAACCACCGATTTTAAAATGCTATAATAGAAGTTCAAACTAGAAAATCTAAAATATGTAGCATTCCAAAACAGAAAACTTTGATGAAGATGATTTAAAAGAAAATCAACTGAAGGCAACGTGTCCGACAAAATCTTTGTCGTGGCAAAACTTATTAGATGATGTGTTGTTAAAACAAACAACATTGAATTTCTAAACTTGAAATTCCTATTTTGTCTTATCTCACAAAATATATTTGATTCTATGTCACACGGTAAAGGCTTCCGAATGAAACAGACGATAAACGCTGGCTCTTTTTCCGACATTTAAAATGATAAATTTCCAAACTAGAAAAGTATATCTTATTAAAATCTGACAATTAAATGTCTTGCTGAATGTTGTGTAGGCCTAATGTGCTTTATTCCGTATTGGACTAAAAGACACGCGGCATGTATTGCTCATATTAAACTTATATGAGAAGGCAGTAGGTCTATTTATCTTACGATAAATCAAAAAGCGAACTGGCTTAATGATAGTTATTTAAAACGATGACAGAAGGCATGTCTTGCCGTTCTTTAAACGATGATCGATGGAGGCGACTTGTTGTAATTCACCCGGTAATTCATGACTATGAAACTTCAGGTTTATGAAACTGTTTGCTAAAAGAAAGCTAGCTTGCTTTCGTAACTAAGATGACTCTGGGAAAGAACAAAATTAATCCAATGGACTAATACGGAAAACCAAATGCCATTCTAGACTTAGAGTGACTTATATACAATGAGCTTTGTATATGTCTTCTTAACATTCCTAACTTAAAATGTCTTCTCCCTTGAGTTTAAACTACTAGGGAGGAGACAAATAAGTTGAGAATGTCCTATAGAGTAAAGGCCCACCATGTTTAAGATAAAACAATGGTGACGGCATGCAGAGTAGCTAGACGCGTTTCGACTCTCCGTGAGTCTCATCAGTAGCACGGGCTGCTAGTAGGTCAACTGACCTGTGCCTACATACACAAGTTTTAAACTATAAGCAAGTACAGGGCAAAACTTGCCTATATTACTAAGATATAAAAAATGTCATGCAACGAGCGAGATAACTTTCGCTGATCGGAACCATACTTGGGCCCTAAAATTTCGCGGACAAACTGCCGCTATTAAGCCTATCATACAGTTTGGCAAAAGCCTTAAACTGTAATGAATGTTTTCCATGTTCAAATCCCAATAGTTAAACCACTTCTTGGTTAACAAAATGGCGACCATGCTCTCCGTCCTACGCTGGACAGTGAGAGCAAGCGACCGTCGACAAAGCTGTGGGCGATCCAAGCAAACAAAGGATGCCACTTAGCGGAGTCATAAAAGATGAAAGGCCTGGTATCCTTACCAGTCACGTTGATCACATGTACAACTCGTGCACATTTGCGCCTCCATTTGTAATAATATAAAATAATAGAAAACTATCTATTACTTTTTCTCAAATTAAATAGAAAACTATCTATTTATGTTGACAAATCCTGGCTAGGATGTATATTCAAGACCTTGAATTTGACTAACTAGTCAATCGTGAAAAGATGCCAAACAAAAATGAACCTTTCTTGGTTCAAACAACCATCAGTAAAGTTATTACTAATGTCGGGAAATGCGTGTTCTACTTCAATAAGTAGAGAAAGAAGAGCTCGAAGAATCAAATGTCGAATAAGTTAATAGTTGCCTGTTCTGTGATGAAAACTCTTTCTTGAGTTTTTTTCTATTACAACTATCTGCTGAAAATCGGTGGTGGAAATTAGTCTCTATTTCCAAAAACCTACTGAACTTAGTAAGTTTAAAAGTTAAAAAGAGTTGAATTCAAAAGTTGAATTCTGATGGAAAGACCTACAACGAGGGATTGCCTGTCCACATACCATCAGATATGTGCGTCAATACTATCCCTAACCCCTCTCCAAAACCGCAAGTATGGCAGTCATGACCTCGGAAATGTAAACACATCCAAAAGAATCACCTGTGGAACACACCGGGTTACTATATCAAACATTACAAAGGGTGGGAGGGTAACAAGGGTACCTGCTTTCGGACGACCAAACTAACTCTTTTAAAACCACCGATTTTAAAATGCTATAATAGAAGTTCAAACTAGAAAATCTAAAATATGTAGCATTCCAAAACAGAAAACTTTGATGAAAATGATTTAAAAGAAAATCAACTGAAGGCAACGTGTCCGACAAAATCTTTGTCGTGGCAAAACTTATTAGATGATGTGTTGTTAAAACAAACAACATTGAATTTCTAAACTTGAAATTCCTATTTTGTCTTATCTCACAAAATATATTTGATTCTATGTCACACGGTAAAGGCTTCCGAATGAAACAGACGATAAACGCTGGCTCTTTTTCCGACATTTAAAATGATAAATTTCCAAACTAGAAAAGTATATCTTATTAAAATCTGACAATTAAATGTCTTGCTGAATGTTGTGTAGGCCTAATGTGCTTTATTCCGTATTGGACTAAAAGACACGCGGCATGTATTGCTCATATTAAACTTATATGAGAAGGCAGTAGGTCTATTTATCTTACGATAAATCAAAAAGCGAACTGGCTTAATGATAGTTATTTAAAACGATGACAGAAGGCATGTCTTGCCGTTCTTTAAACGATGATCGATGGAGGCGACTTGTTGTAATTCACCCGGTAATTCATGACTATGAAACTTCAGGTTTATGAAACTGTTTGCTAAAAGAAAGCTAGCTTGCTTTCGTAACTAAGATGACTCTGGGAAAGAACAAAATTAATCCAATGGACTAATACGGAAAACCAAATGCCATTCTAGACTTAGAGTGACTTATATACAATGAGCTTTGTATATGTCTTCTTAACATTCCTAACTTAAAATGTCTTCTCCCTTGAGTTTAAACTACTAGGGAGGAGACAAATAAGTTGAGAATGTCCTATAGAGTAAAGGCCCACCATGTTTAAGATAAAACAATGGTGACGGCATGCAGAGTAGCTAGACGCGTTTCGACTCTCCGTGAGTCTCATCAGTAGCACGGGCTGCTAGTAGGTCAACTGACCTGTGCCTACATACACAAGTTTTAAACTATAAGCAAGTACAGGGCAAAACTTGCCTATATTACTAAGATATAAAAAATGTTATGCAACGAGCGAGATAACTTTCGCTGATCGGAACCATACTTGGGCCCTAAAATTTCGCGGACAAACTGCCGCTATTAAGCCTATCATACAGTTTGGCAAAAGCCTTAAACTGTAATGAATGTTTTCCATGTTCAATCCCAATAGTTAAACCACTTCTTGGTTAACAAAATGGCGACCATGCTCTCCGTCCTACGCTGGACAGTGAGAGCAAGCGACCGTCGACAAAGCTGTGGGCGATCCAAGCAAACAAAGGATGCCACTTAGCGGAGTCATAAAAGATGAAAGGCCTGGTATCCTTACCAGTCACGTTGATCACATGTACAACTCGTGCACATTTGCGCCTCCATTTGTAATAATATAAAATAATAGAAAACTATCTATTACTTTTTCTCAAATTAAATAGAAAACTATCTATTTATGTTGACAAATCCTGGCTAGGATGTATATTCAAGACCTTGAATTTGACTAACTAGTCAATCGTGAAAAGATGCCAAACAAAAATGAACCTTTCTTGGTTCAAACAACCATCAGTAAAGTTATTACTAATGTCGGGAAATGCGTGTTCTACTTCAATAAGTAGAGAAAGAAGAGCTCGAAGAATCAAATGTCGAATAAGTTAATAGTTGCCTGTTCTGTGATGAAAACTCTTTCTTGAGTTTTTTTCTATTACAACTATCTGCTGAAAATCGGTGGTGGAAATTAGTCTCTATTTCCAAAAACCTACTGAACTTAGTAAGTTTAAAAGTTAAAAAGAGTTGAATTCAAAAGTTGAATTCTGATGGAAAGACCTACAACGAGGGATTGCCTGTCCACATACCATCAGATATGTGCGTCAATACTATCCCTAACCCCTCTCCAAAACCGCAAGTATGGCAGTCATGACCTCGGAAATGTAAACACATCCAAAAGAATCACCTGTGGAACACACCGGGTTACTATATCAAACATTACAAAGGGTGGGAGGGTAACAAGGGTACCTGCTTTCGGACGACCAAACTAACTCTTTTAAAACCACCGATTTTAAAATGCTATAATAGAAGTTCAAACTAGAAAATCTAAAATATGTAGCATTCCAAAACAGAAAACTTTGATGAAAATGATTTAAAAGAAAATCAACTGAAGGCAACGTGTCCGACAAAATCTTTGTCGTGGCAAAACTTATTAGATGATGTGTTGTTAAAACAAACAACATTGAATTTCTAAACTTGAAATTCCTATTTTGTCTTATCTCACAAAATATATTTGATTCTATGTCACACGGTAAAGGCTTCCGAATGAAACAGACGATAAACGCTGGCTCTTTTTCCGACATTTAAAATGATAAATTTCCAAACTAGAAAAGTATATCTTATTAAAATCTGACAATTAAATGTCTTGCTGAATGTTGTGTAGGCCTAATGTGCTTTATTCCGTATTGGACTAAAAGACACGCGGCATGTATTGCTAATATTAAACTTATATGAGAAGGCAGTAGGTCTATTTATCTTACGATAAATCAAAAAGCGAACTGGCTTAATGATAGTTATTTAAAACGATGACAGAAGGCATGTCTTGCCGTTCTTTAAACGATGATCGATGGAGGCGACTTGTTGTAATTCACCCGGTAATTCATGACTATGAAACTTCAGGTTTATGAAACTGTTTGCTAAAAGAAAGCTAGCTTGCTTTCGTAACTAAGATGACTCTGGGAAAGAACAAAATTAATCCAATGGACTAATACGGAAAACCAAATGCCATTCTAGACTTAGAGTGACTTATATACAATGAGCTTTGTATATGTCTTCTTAACATTCCTAACTTAAAATGTCTTCTCCCTTGAGTTTAAACTACTAGGGAGGAGACAAATAAGTTGAGAATGTCCTATAGAGTAAAGGCCCACCATGTTTAAGATAAAACAATGGTGACGGCATGCAGAGTAGCTAGACGCGTTTCGACTCTCCGTGAGTCTCATCAGTAGCACGGGCTGCTAGTAGGTCAACTGACTTGTGCCTACATACACAAGTTTTAAACTATAAGCAAGTACAGGGCAAAACTTGCCTATATTACTAAGATATAAAAAATGTTATGCAACGAGCGAGATAACTTTCGCTGATCGGAACCATACTTGGGCCCTAAAATTTCGCGGACAAACTGCCGCTATTAAGCCTATCATACAGTTTGGCAAAAGCCTTAAACTGTAATGAATGTTTTCCATGTTCAAATCCCAATAGTTAAACCACTTCTTGGTTAACAAAATGGCGACCATGCTCTCCGTCCTACGCTGGACAGTGAGAGCAAGCGACCGTCGACAAAGCTGTGGGCGATCCAAGCAAACAAAGGATGCCACTTAGCGGAGTCATAAAAGATGAAAGGCCTGGTATCCTTACCAGTCACGTTGATCACATGTACAACTCGTGCACATTTGCGACTCCATTTGTAATAATATAAAATAATAGAAAACTATCTATTACTTTTTCTCAAATTAAATAGAAAACTATCTATTTATGTTGACAAATCCTGGCTAGGATGTATATTCAAGACCTTGAATTTGACTAACTAGTCAATCGTGAAAAGATGCCAAACAAAAATGAACCTTTCTTGGTTCAAACAACCATCAGTAAAGTTATTACTAATGTCGGGAAATGCGTGTTCTACTTCAATAAGTAGAGAAAGAAGAGCTCGAAGAATCAAATGTCGAATAAGTTAATAGTTGCCTGTTCTGTGATGAAAACTCTTTCTTGAGGTTTTTTCTATTACAACTATCTGCTGAAAATCGGTGGTGGAAATTAGTCTCTATTTCCAAAAACCTACTGAACTTAGTAAGTTTAAAAGTTAAAAAGAGTTGAATTCAAAAGTTGAATTCTGATGGAAAGACCTACAACGAGGGATTGCCTGTCCACATACCATCAGATATGTGCGTCAATACTATCCCTAACCCCTCTCCAAAACCGCAAGTATGGCAGTCATGACCTCGGAAATGTAAACACATCCAAAAGAATCACCTGTGGAACACACCGGGTTACTATATCAAACATTACAAAGGGTGGGAGGGTAACAAGGGTACCTGCTTTCGGACGACCAAACTAACTCTTTTAAAACCACCGATTTTAAAATGCTATAATAGAAGTTCAAACTAGAAAATCTAAAATATGTAGCATTCCAAAACAGAAAACTTTGATGAAGATGATTTAAAAGAAAATCAACTGAAGGCAACGTGTCCGACAAAATCTTTGTCGTGGCAAAACTTATTAGATGATGTGTTGTTAAAACAAACAACATTGAATTTCTAAACTTGAAATTCCTATTTTGTCTTATCTCACAAAATATATTTGATTCTATGTCACACGGTAAAGGCTTCCGAATGAAACAGACGATAAACGCTGGCTCTTTTTCCGACATTTAAAATGATAAATTTCCAAACTAGAAAAGTATATCTTATTAAAATCTGACAATTAAATGTCTTGCTGAATGTTGTGTAGGCCTAATGTGCTTTATTCCGTATTGGACTAAAAGACACGCGGCATGTATTGCTCATATTAAACTTATATGAGAAGGCAGTAGGTCTATTTATCTTACGATAAATCAAAAAGCGAACTGGCTTAATGATAGTTATTTAAAACGATGACAGAAGGCATGTCTTGCCGTTCTTTAAACGATGATCGATGGAGGCGACTTGTTGTAATTCACCCGGTAATTCATGACTATGAAACTTCAGGTTTATGAAACTGTTTGCTAAAAGAAAGCTAGCTTGCTTTCGTAACTAAGATGACTCTGGGAAAGAACAAAATTAATCCAATGGACTAATACGGAAAACCAAATGCCATTCTAGACTTAGAGTGACTTATATACAATGAGCTTTGTATATGTCTTCTTAACATTCCTAACTTAAAATGTCTTCTCCCTTGAGTTTAAACTACTAGGGAGGAGACAAATAAGTTGAGAATGTCCTATAGAGTAAAGGCCCACCATGTTTAAGATAAAACAATGGTGACGGCATGCAGAGTAGCTAGACGCGTTTCGACTCTCCGTGGGTCTCATCAGTAGCACGGGCTGCTAGTAGGTCAACTGACCTGTGCCTACATACACAAGTTTTAAACTATAAGCAAGTACAGGGCAAAACTTGCCTATATTACTAAGATATAAAAAATGTTATGCAACGAGCGAGATAACTTTCGCTGATCGGAACCATACTTGGGCCCTAAAATTTCGCGGACAAACTGCCGCTATTAAGCCTATCATACAGTTTGGCAAAAGCCTTAAACTGTAATGAATGTTTTCCATGTTCAAATCCCAATAGTTAAACCACTTCTTGGTTAACAAAATGGCGACCATGCTCTCCGTCCTACGCTGGACAGTGAGAGCAAGCGACCGTCGACAAAGCTGTGGGCGATCCAAGCAAACAAAGGATGCCACTTAGCGGAGTCATAAAAGATGAAAGGCCTGGTATCCTTACCAGTCACGTTGATCACATGTACAACTCGTGCACATTTGCGCCTCCATTTGTAATAATATAAAATAATAGAAAACTATCTATTACTTTTTCTCAAATTAAATAGAAAACTATCTATTTATGTTGACAAATCCTGGCTAGGATGTATATTCAAGACCTTGAATTTGACTAACTAGTCAATCGTGAAAAGATGCCAAACAAAAATGAACCTTTCTTGGTTCAAACAACCATCAGTAAAGTTATTACTAATGTCGGGAAATGCGTGTTCTACTTCAATAAGTAGAGAAAGAAGAGCTCGAAGAATCAAATGTCGAATAAGTTAATAGTTGCCTGTTCTGTGATGAAAACTCTTTCTTGAGTTTTTTTCTATTACAACTATCTGCTGAAAATCGGTGGTGGAAATTAGTCTCTATTTCCAAAAACCTACTGAACTTAGTAAGTTTAAAAGTTAAAAAGAGTTGAATTCAAAAGTTGAATTCTGATGGAAAGACCTACAACGAGGGATTGCCTGTCCACATACCATCAGATATGTGCGTCAATACTATCCCTAACCCCTCTCCAAAACCGCAAGTATGGCAGTCATGACCTCGGAAATGTAAACACATCCAAAAGAATCACCTGTGGAACACACCGGGTTACTATATCAAACATTACAAAGGGTGGGAGGGTAACAAGGGTACCTGCTTTCGGACGACCAAACTAACTCTTTTAAAACCACCGATTTTAAAATGCTATAATAGAAGTTCAAACTAGAAAATCTAAAATATGTAGCATTCCAAAACAGAAAACTTTGATGAAAATGATTTAAAAGAAAATCAACTGAAGGCAACGTGTCCGACAAAATCTTTGTCGTGGCAAAACTTATTAGATGATGTGTTGTTAAAACAAACAACATTGAATTTCTAAACTTGAAATTCCTATTTTGTCTTATCTCACAAAATATATTTGATTCTATGTCACACGGTAAAGACTTCCGAATGAAACAGACGATAAACGCTGGCAGTTTTTCCGACATTTAAAATGATAAATTTCCAAACTAGAAAAGTATATCTTATTAAAATCTGACAATTAAATGTCTTGCTGAATGTTGTGTAGGCCTAATGTGCTTTATTCCGTATTGGACTAAAAGACACGCGGCATGTATTGCTCATATTAAACTTATATGAGAAGGCAGTAGGTCTATTTATCTTACGATAAATCAAAAAGCGAACTGGCTTAATGATAGTTATTTAAAACGATGACAGAAGGCATGTCTTGCCGTTCTTTAAACGATGATCGATGGAGGCGACTTGTTGTAATTCACCCGGTAATTCATGACTATGAAACTTCAGGTTTATGAAACTGTTTGCTAAAAGAAAGCTAGCTTGCTTTCGTAACTAAGATGACTCTGGGAAAGAACAAAATTAATCCAATGGACTAATACGGAAAACCAAATGCCATTCTAGACTTAGAGTGACTTATATACAATGAGCTTTGTATATGTCTTCTTAACATTCCTAACTTAAAATGTCTTCTCCCTTGAGTTTAAACTACTAGGGAGGAGACAAATAAGTTGAGAATGTCCTATAGAGTAAAGGCCCACCATGTTTAAGATAAAACAATGGTGACGGCATGCAGAGTAGCTAGACGCGTTTCGACTCTCCGTGAGTCTCATCAGTAGCACGGGCTGCTAGTAGGTCAACTGACCTGTGCCTACATACACAAGTTTTAAACTATAAGCAAGTACAGGGCAAAACTTGCCTATATTACTAAGATATAAAAAATGTTATGCAACGAGCGAGATAACTTTCGCTGATCGGAACCATACTTGGGCCCTAAAATTTCGCGGACAAACTGCCGCTATTAAGCCTATCATACAGTTTGGCAAAAGCCTTAAACTGTAATGAATGTTTTCCATGTTCAAATCCCAATAGTTAAACCACTTCCATTCCGAAACCACTGCACCTTATCTTAGGTCATTTGGTGTATTGACTTTTCGCCCGTTGGTTTTATTGACATAACAATATACAAAGGAAGTGGGCGGAGTACTTTTTCTGAAATGTGTCACTTTTTGCGATCCCAAAAAGGGAGAATCAATTACTTCACTTAAGGTAGCCCGGTTACGACATGGCATGATGGCCGGGAGGAGTATGGAAATACGCAGACTTGAATTATGTCAGCGGTGGCGAATAGAGCGGGGGGGGGGGGGGTGGGTGGAATTAATCAGAACTTGAATTACGGGAGGAGAGAGGGGTGGTGTGGGGGGGGGGGGAGAGGGGTGGTGTGGAAGTAAACAGAACTTAAATTACAGGGGGGGGTGGAAGTAAGCATATCTTTAATTACCAGGATGGGTGGAATTCAAAATTCAAAAACTTGAATTCAAAATCTTTTTTTTCTTCTCATTGGCTTGTAATTCTTTTAAAATTGTAATTTTGATATTTAAAAAAAGCGAAAATGAAAGCCTTATATTTCTGCCATTTCGATAAAAAAAACATGTTAAACTTTAAATCGTTTAAAACAATCATTGGTGCCTAGGGCACGTGTCCGAGAAGTGACAATGTCGCAGGATCTTGCATTAAAATACAGTGGTGTGGAGAAAATGAGCTTTTATACACAGCTCTATGGAGAAAATTTTACATAATCGTCCATATCTCGAAAAAAAAATCATTAATTACACATTTTCTTTTTTCAAAGTAACTTTTTTGGGCAGCCTATATGCAAATCTTTTCTTTAAAAAAAAAAAAAAAAAAAAAAAAAAAAAAGTTTTTTAATATAATTTTAATCCTCCAATTAGTCCTACTTTACTCAAATTGAATTTATTTATATTTCATGTCACATCACACCTATCTCGATCCTAAAAACCGGAACACACGTCATCACCCCGCCTACCCCACCTCATGTACGTCACTTCCTAACACTTTCCACGCGGCAGGCGTCTGCAGACGACATTCAGAAATGTCACAAAATGTTTAAAAAACAAAATATTGTATTGACTTTCAATACCCTATTTAGAATCACTATGAGAAACGCATTGAAAGAATTTTAGTTGAAAGAAGTACAAACATACCTAGTCTTGGTTATGTTATCCTTGAGGTATACTTTTAAAATTGGGAAAGGTTTCTGAAAAATCTGTTTTGTTTAATGTCATAACTAATTGCCGCGTGTAAAGTGTTAACTTCAACCCATTTTGGGTGGTTTTCTCAGTTTTTTAAACTCACTAGTAAAAAATATTGCCTGTCTGTATCTACAACATTCCGAAACCACTGCACCTTATCTTAGGTCATTTGGTGTATTGACTTTTCGCCCGTTGGTTTTATTGACATAACAATATACAAAGGAAGTGGGCGGAGTACTTTTTCTGAAATGTGTCACTTTTTGCGATCCCAAAAAGGGAGAATCAATTACTTCACTTAAGGTAGCCCGGTTACGACATGGCATGATGGCCGGGAGGAGTATGGAAATACGCAGACTTGAATTATGTCAGCGGTGGCGAATAGAGCGGGGGGGGGGGGGGGGGGGGGGGGGTGGGTGGAATTAATCAGAACTTGAATTACGGGAGGAGAGAGGGGTGGTGTGGGGGGGGGGGAGAGGGGTGGTGTGGAAGTAAACAGAACTTAAATTACAGGGGGGGGTGGAAGTAAGCATATCTTTAATTACCAGGATGGGTGGAATTCAAAATTCAAAAACTTGAATTCAAAATCTTTTTTTTCTTCTCATTGGCTTGTAATTCTTTTAAAATTGTAATTTTGATATTTAAAAAAAGCGAAAATGAAAGCCTTATATTTCTGCCATTTCGATAAAAAAAACATGTTAAACTTTAAATCGTTTAAAACAATCATTGGTGCCTAGGGCACGTGTCCGAGAAGTGACAATGTCGCAGGATCTTGCATTAAAATACAGTGGTGTGGAGAAAATGAGCTTTTATACACAGCTCTATGGAGAAAATTTTACATAATCGTCCATATCTCGAAAAAAAAATCATTAATTACACATTTTCTTTTTTCAAAGTAACTTTTTTGGGCAGCCTATATGCAAATCTTTTCTTTAAAAAAAAAAAAAAAAAAGAAAAAAAAAAAAGTTTTTTAATATAATTTTAATCCTCCAATTAGTCCTACTTTACTCAAATTGAATTTATTTATATTTCATGTCACATCACACCTATCTCGATCCTAAAAACCGGAACACACGTCATCACCCCGCCTACCCCACCTCATGTACGTCACTTCCTAACACTTTCCACGCGGCAGGCGTCTGCAGACGACATTCAGAAATGTCACAAAATGTTTAAAAAACAAAATATTGTATTGACTTTCAATACCCTATTTAGAATCACTATGAGAAACGCATTGAAAGAATTTTAGTTGAAAGAAGTACAAACATACCTAGTCTTGGTTATGTTATCCTTGAGGTATACTTTTAAAATTGGGAAAGGTTTCTGAAAAATCTGTTTTGTTTAATGTCATAACTAATTGCCGCGTGTAAAGTGTTAACTTCAACCCATTTTGGGTGGTTTTCTCAGTTTTTTAAACTCACTAGTAAAAAATATTGCCTGTCTGTATCTACAACATTCCGAAACCACTGCACCTTATCTTAGGTCATTTGGTGTATTGACTTTTCGCCCGTTGGTTTTATTGACATAACAATATACAAAGGAAGTGGGCGGAGTACTTTTTCTGAAATGTGTCACTTTTTGCGATCCCAAAAAGGGAGAATCAATTACTTCACTTAAGGTAGCCCGGTTACGACATGGCATGATGGCCGGGAGGAGTATGGAAATACGCAGACTTGAATTATGTCAGCGGTGGCGAATAGAGCGGGGGGGGGGGGGTGGGTGGAATTAATCAGAACTTGAATTACGGGAGGAGAGAGGGGTGGTGTGGGGGGGGGGGGGAGAGGGGTGGTGTGGAAGTAAACAGAACTTAAATTACAGGGGGGGGTGGAAGTAAGCATATCTTTAATTACCAGGATGGGTGGAATTCAAAATTCAAAAACTTGAATTCAAAATCTTTTTTTTCTTCTCATTGGCTTGTAATTCTTTTAAAATTGTAATTTTGATATTTAAAAAAAGCGAAAATGAAAGCCTTATATTTCTGCCATTTCGATAAAAAAAACATGTTAAACTTTAAATCGTTTAAAACAATCATTGGTGCCTAGGGCACGTGTCCGAGAAGTGACAATGTCGCAGGATCTTGCATTAAAATACAGTGGTGTGGAGAAAATGAGCTTTTATACACAGCTCTATGGAGAAAATTTTACATAATCGTCCATATCTCGAAAAAAAAATCATTAATTACACATTTTCTTTTTTCAAAGTAACTTTTTTGGGCAGCCTATATGCAAATCTTTTCTTATATAATTTTAATCCTCCAATTAGTCCTACTTTACTCAAATTGAATTTATTTATATTTCATGTCACATCACACCTATCTCGATCCTAAAAACCGGAACACACGTCATCACCCCGCCTACCCCACCTCATGTACGTCACTTCCTAACACTTTCCACGCGGCAGGCGTCTGCAGACGACATTCAGAAATGTCACAAAATGTTTAAAAAACAAAATATTGTATTGACTTTCAATACCCTATTTAGAATCACTATGAGAAACGCATTGAAAGAATTTTAGTTGAAAGAAGTACAAACATACCTAGTCTTGGTTATGTTATCCTTGAGGTATACTTTTAAAATTGGGAAAGGTTTCTGAAAAATCTGTTTTGTTTAATGTCATAACTAATTGCCGCGTGTAAAGTGTTAACTTCAACCCATTTTGGGTGGTTTTCTCAGTTTTTTAAACTCACTAGTAAAAAATATTGCCTGTCTGTATCTACAACATTCCGAAACCACTGCACCTTATCTTAGGTCATTTGGTGTATTGACTTTTCGCCCGTTGGTTTTATTGACATAACAATATACAAAGGAAGTGGGCGGAGTACTTTTTCTGAAATGTGTCACTTTTTGCGATCCCAAAAAGGGAGAATCAATTACTTCACTTAAGGTAGCCCGGTTACGACATGGCATGATGGCCGGGAGGAGTATGGAAATACGCAGACTTGAATTATGTCAGCGGTGGCGAATAGAGCGGGGGGGGGGGGGTGGGTGGAATTAATCAGAACTTGAATTACGGGAGGAGAGAGGGGTGGTGTGGGGGGGGGGGGGAGAGGGGTGGTGTGGAAGTAAACAGAACTTAAATTACAGGGGGGGGTGGAAGTAAGCATATCTTTAATTACCAGGATGGGTGGAATTCAAAATTCAAAAACTTGAATTCAAAATCTTTTTTTTCTTCTCATTGGCTTGTAATTCTTTTAAAATTGTAATTTTGATATTTAAAAAAAGCGAAAATGAAAGCCTTATATTTCTGCCATTTCGATAAAAAAAACATGTTAAACTTTAAATCGTTTAAAACAATCATTGGTGCCTAGGGCACGTGTCCGAGAAGTGACAATGTCGCAGGATCTTGCATTAAAATACAGTGGTGTGGAGAAAATGAGCTTTTATACACAGCTCTATGGAGAAAATTTTACATAATCGTCCATATCTCGAAAAAAAAATCATTAATTACACATTTTCTTTTTTCAAAGTAACTTTTTTGGGCAGCCTATATGCAAATCTTTTCTTATATAATTTTAATCCTCCAATTAGTCCTACTTTACTCAAATTGAATTTATTTATATTTCATGTCACATCACACCTATCTCGATCCTAAAAACCGGAACACACGTCATCACCCCGCCTACCCCACCTCATGTACGTCACTTCCTAACACTTTCCACGCGGCAGGCGTCTGCAGACGACATTCAGAAATGTCACAAAATGTTTAAAAAACAAAATATTGTATTGACTTTCAATACCCTATTTAGAATCACTATGAGAAACGCATTGAAAGAATTTTAGTTGAAAGAAGTACAAACATACCTAGTCTTGGTTATGTTATCCTTGAGGTATACTTTTAAAATTGGGAAAGGTTTCTGAAAAATCTGTTTTGTTTAATGTCATAACTAATTGCCGCGTGTAAAGTGTTAACTTCAACCCATTTTGGGTGGTTTTCTCAGTTTTTTAAACTCACTAGTAAAAAATATTGCCTGTCTGTATCTACAACATTCCGAAACCACTGCACCTTATCTTAGGTCATTTGGTGTATTGACTTTTCGCCCGTTGGTTTTATTGACATAACAATATACAAAGGAAGTGGGCGGAGTACTTTTTCTGAAATGTGTCACTTTTTGCGATCCCAAAAAGGGAGAATCAATTACTTCACTTAAGGTAGCCCGGTTACGACATGGCATGATGGCCGGGAGGAGTATGGAAATACGCAGACTTGAATTATGTCAGCGGTGGCGAATAGAGCGGGGGGGGGGGGGGGGGGGGGGGTGGGTGGAATTAATCAGAACTTGAATTACGGGAGGAGAGAGGGGTGGTGTGGGGGGGGGGGAGAGGGGTGGTGTGGAAGTAAACAGAACTTAAATTACAGGGGGGGGTGGAAGTAAGCATATCTTTAATTACCAGGATGGGTGGAATTCAAAATTCAAAAACTTGAATTCAAAATCTTTTTTTTCTTCTCATTGGCTTGTAATTCTTTTAAAATTGTAATTTTGATATTTAAAAAAAGCGAAAATGAAAGCCTTATATTTCTGCCATTTCGATAAAAAAAACATGTTAAACTTTAAATCGTTTAAAACAATCATTGGTGCCTAGGGCACGTGTCCGAGAAGTGACAATGTCGCAGGATCTTGCATTAAAATACAGTGGTGTGGAGAAAATGAGCTTTTATACACAGCTCTATGGAGAAAATTTTACATAATCGTCCATATCTCGAAAAAAAAATCATTAATTACACATTTTCTTTTTTCAAAGTAACTTTTTTGGGCAGCCTATATGCAAATCTTTTCTTTAAAAAAAAAAAAAAAAAAAAAAAAAAAAAAGTTTTTTAATATAATTTTAATCCTCCAATTAGTCCTACTTTACTCAAATTGAATTTATTTATATTTCATGTCACATCACACCTATCTCGATCCTAAAAACCGGAACACACGTCATCACCCCGCCTACCCCACCTCATGTACGTCACTTCCTAACACTTTCCACGCGGCAGGCGTCTGCAGACGACATTCAGAAATGTCACAAAATGTTTAAAAAACAAAATATTGTATTGACTTTCAATACCCTATTTAGAATCACTATGAGAAACGCATTGAAAGAATTTTAGTTGAAAGAAGTACAAACATACCTAGTCTTGGTTATGTTATCCTTGAGGTATACTTTTAAAATTGGGAAAGGTTTCTGAAAAATCTGTTTTGTTTAATGTCATAACTAATTGCCGCGTGTAAAGTGTTAACTTCAACCCATTTTGGGTGGTTTTCTCAGTTTTTTAAACTCACTAGTAAAAAATATTGCCTGTCTGTATCTACAACATTCCGAAACCACTGCACCTTATCTTAGGTCATTTGGTGTATTGACTTTTCGCCCGTTGGTTTTATTGACATAACAATATACAAAGGAAGTGGGCGGAGTACTTTTTCTGAAATGTGTCACTTTTTGCGATCCCAAAAAGGGAGAATCAATTACTTCACTTAAGGTAGCCCGGTTACGACATGGCATGATGGCCGGGAGGAGTATGGAAATACGCAGACTTGAATTATGTCAGCGGTGGCGAATAGAGCGGGGGGGGGGGGGGTGGGTGGAATTAATCAGAACTTGAATTACGGGAGGAGAGAGGGGTGGTGTGGGGGGGGGGGGGAGAGGGGTGGTGTGGAAGTAAACAGAACTTAAATTACAGGGGGGGGTGGAAGTAAGCATATCTTTAATTACCAGGATGGGTGGAATTCAAAATTCAAAAACTTGAATTCAAAATCTTTTTTTTCTTCTCATTGGCTTGTAATTCTTTTAAAATTGTAATTTTGATATTTAAAAAAAGCGAAAATGAAAGCCTTATATTTCTGCCATTTCGATAAAAAAAACATGTTAAACTTTAAATCGTTTAAAACAATCATTGGTGCCTAGGGCACGTGTCCGAGAAGTGACAATGTCGCAGGATCTTGCATTAAAATACAGTGGTGTGGAGAAAATGAGCTTTTATACACAGCTCTATGGAGAAAATTTTACATAATCGTCCATATCTCGAAAAAAAAATCATTAATTACACATTTTCTTTTTTCAAAGTAACTTTTTTGGGCAGCCTATATGCAAATCTTTTCTTATATAATTTTAATCCTCCAATTAGTCCTACTTTACTCAAATTGAATTTATTTATATTTCATGTCACATCACACCTATCTCGATCCTAAAAACCGGAACACACGTCATCACCCCGCCTACCCCACCTCATGTACGTCACTTCCTAACACTTTCCACGCGGCAGGCGTCTGCAGACGACATTCAGAAATGTCACAAAATGTTTAAAAAACAAAATATTGTATTGACTTTCAATACCCTATTTAGAATCACTATGAGAAACGCATTGAAAGAATTTTAGTTGAAAGAAGTACAAACATACCTAGTCTTGGTTATGTTATCCTTGAGGTATACTTTTAAAATTGGGAAAGGTTTCTGAAAAATCTGTTTTGTTTAATGTCATAACTAATTGCCGCGTGTAAAGTGTTAACTTCAACCCATTTTGGGTGGTTTTCTCAGTTTTTTAAACTCACTAGTAAAAAATATTGCCTGTCTGTATCTACAACATTCCGAAACCACTGCACCTTATCTTAGGTCATTTGGTGTATTGACTTTTCGCCCGTTGGTTTTATTGACATAACAATATACAAAGGAAGTGGGCGGAGTACTTTTTCTGAAATGTGTCACTTTTTGCGATCCCAAAAAGGGAGAATCAATTACTTCACTTAAGGTAGCCCGGTTACGACATGGCATGATGGCCGGGAGGAGTATGGAAATACGCAGACTTGAATTATGTCAGCGGTGGCGAATAGAGCGGGGGGGGGGGGGGTGGGTGGAATTAATCAGAACTTGAATTACGGGAGGAGAGAGGGGTGGTGTGGGGGGGGGGAGAGGGGTGGTGTGGAAGTAAACAGAACTTAAATTACAGGGGGGGGTGGAAGTAAGCATATCTTTAATTACCAGGATGGGTGGAATTCAAAATTCAAAAACTTGAATTCAAAATCTTTTTTTTCTTCTCATTGGCTTGTAATTCTTTTAAAATTGTAATTTTGATATTTAAAAAAAGCGAAAATGAAAGCCTTATATTTCTGCCATTTCGATAAAAAAAACATGTTAAACTTTAAATCGTTTAAAACAATCATTGGTGCCTAGGGCACGTGTCCGAGAAGTGACAATGTCGCAGGATCTTGCATTAAAATACAGTGGTGTGGAGAAAATGAGCTTTTATACACAGCTCTATGGAGAAAATTTTACATAATCGTCCATATCTCGAAAAAAAAATCATTAATTACACATTTTCTTTTTTCAAAGTAACTTTTTTGGGCAGCCTATATGCAAATCTTTTCTTTAAAAAAAAAAAAAAAAAAAAAAAAAAAAAAAGTTTTTTAATATAATTTTAATCCTCCAATTAGTCCTACTTTACTCAAATTGAATTTATTTATATTTCATGTCACATCACACCTATCTCGATCCTAAAAACCGGAACACACGTCATCACCCCGCCTACCCCACCTCATGTACGTCACTTCCTAACACTTTCCACGCGGCAGGCGTCTGCAGACGACATTCAGAAATGTCACAAAATGTTTAAAAAACAAAATATTGTATTGACTTTCAATACCCTATTTAGAATCACTATGAGAAACGCATTGAAAGAATTTTAGTTGAAAGAAGTACAAACATACCTAGTCTTGGTTATGTTATCCTTGAGGTATACTTTTAAAATTGGGAAAGGTTTCTGAAAAATCTGTTTTGTTTAATGTCATAACTAATTGCCGCGTGTAAAGTGTTAACTTCAACCCATTTTGGGTGGTTTTCTCAGTTTTTTAAACTCACTAGTAAAAAATATTGCCTGTCTGTATCTACAACATTCCGAAACCACTGCACCTTATCTTAGGTCATTTGGTGTATTGACTTTTCGCCCGTTGGTTTTATTGACATAACAATATACAAAGGAAGTGGGCGGAGTACTTTTTCTGAAATGTGTCACTTTTTGCGATCCCAAAAAGGGAGAATCAATTACTTCACTTAAGGTAGCCCGGTTACGACATGTCTTGGTTAACAAAATGGCGACCATGCTCTCCGTCCTACGCTGGACAGTGAGAGCAAGCGACCGTCGACAAAGCTGTGGGCGATCCAAGCAAACAAAGGATGCCACTTAGCGGAGTCATAAAAGATGAAAGGCCTGGTATCCTTACCAGTCACGTTGATCACATGTACAACTCGTGCACATTTGCGCCTCCATTTGTAATAATATAAAATAATAGAAAACTATCTATTACTTTTTCTCAAATTAAATAGAAAACTATCTATTTATGTTGACAAATCCTGGCTAGGATGTATATTCAAGACCTTGAATTTGACTAACTAGTCAATCGTGAAAAGATGCCAAACAAAAATGAACCTTTCTTGGTTCAAACAACCATCAGTAAAGTTATTACTAATGTCGGGAAATGCGTGTTCTACTTCAATAAGTAGAGAAAGAAGAGCTCGAAGAATCAAATGTCGAATAAGTTAATAGTTGCCTGTTCTGTGATGAAAACTCTTTCTTGAGTTTTTTTTCTATTACAACTATCTGCTGAAAATCGGTGGTGGAAATTAGTCTCTATTTCCAAAAACCTACTGAACTTAGTAAGTTTAAAAGTTAAAAAGAGTTGAATTCAAAAGTTGAATTCTGATGGAAAGACCTACAACGAGGGATTGCCTGTCCACATACCATCAGATATGTGCGTCAATACTATCCCTAACCCCTCTCCAAAACCGCAAGTATGGCAGTCATGACCTCGGAAATGTAAACACATCCAAAAGAATCACCTGTGGAACACACCGGGTTACTATATCAAACATTACAAAGGGTGGGAGGGTAACAAGGGTACCTGCTTTCGGACGACCAAACTAACTCTTTTAAAACCACCGATTTTAAAATGCTATAATAGAAGTTCAAACTAGAAAATCTAAAATATGTAGCATTCCAAAACAGAAAACTTTGATGAAGATGATTTAAAAGAAAATCAACTGAAGGCAACGTGTCCGACAAAATCTTTGTCGTGGCAAAACTTATTAGATGATGTGTTGTTAAAACAAACAACATTGAATTTCTAAACTTGAAATTCCTATTTTGTCTTATCTCACAAAATATATTTGATTCTATGTCACACGGTAAAGGCTTCCGAATGAAACAGACGATAAACGCTGGCTCTTTTTCCGACATTTAAAATGATAAATTTCCAAACTAGAAAAGTATATCTTATTAAAATCTGACAATTAAATGTATTGCTGAATGTTGTGTAGGCCTAATGTGCTTTATTCCGTATTGGACTAAAAGACACGCGGCATGTATTGCTCATATTAAACTTATATGAGAAGGCAGTAGGTCTATTTATCTTACGATAAATCAAAAAGCGAACTGGCTTAATGATAGTTATTTAAAACGATGACAGAAGGCATGTCTTGCCGTTCTTTAAACGATGATCGATGGAGGCGACTTGTTGTAATTCACCCGGTAATTCATGACTATGAAACTTCAGGTTTATGAAACTGTTTGCTAAAAGAAAGCTAGCTTGCTTTCGTAACTAAGATGACTCTGGGAAAGAACAAAATTAATCCAATGGACTAATACGGAAAACCAAATGCCATTCTAGACTTAGAGTGACTTATATACAATGAGCTTTGTATATGTCTTCTTAACATTCCTAACTTAAAATGTCTTCTCCCTTGAGTTTAAACTACTAGGGAGGAGACAAATAAGTTGAGAATGTCCTATAGAGTAAAGGCCCACCATGTTTAAGATAAAACAATGGTGACGGCATGCAGAGTAGCTAGACGCGTTTCGACTCTCCGTGAGTCTCATCAGTAGCACGGGCTGCTAGTAGGTCAACTGACCTGTGCCTACATACACAAGTTTTAAACTATAAGCAAGTACAGGGCAAAACTTGCCTATATTACTAAGATATAAAAAATGTTATGCAACGAGCGAGATAACTTTCGCTGATCGGAACCATACTTGGGCCCTAAAATTTCGCGGACAAACTGCCGCTATTAAGCCTATCATACAGTTTGGCAAAAGCCTTAAACTGTAATGAATGTTTTCCATGTTCAAATCCCAATAGTTAAACCACTTCTTGGTTAACAAAATGGCGACCATGCTCTCCGTCCTACGCTGGACAGTGAGAGCAAGCGACCGTCGACAAAGCTGTGGGCGATCCAAGCAAACAAAGGATGCCACTTAGCGGAGTCATAAAAGATGAAAGGCCTGGTATCCTTACCAGTCACGTTGATCACATGTACAACTCGTGCACATTTGCGCCTCCATTTGTAATAATATAAAATAATAGAAAACTATCTATTACTTTTTCTCAAATTAAATAGAAAACTATCTATTTATGTTGACAAATCCTGGCTAGGATGTATATTCAAGACCTTGAATTTGACTAACTAGTCAATCGTGAAAAGATGCCAAACAAAAATGAACCTTTCTTGGTTCAAACAACCATCAGTAAAGTTATTACTAATGTCGGGAAATGCGTGTTCTACTTCAATAAGTAGAGAAAGAAGAGCTCGAAGAATCAAATGTCGAATAAGTTAATAGTTGCCTGTTCTGTGATGAAAACTCTTTCTTGAGTTTTTTTCTATTACAACTATCTGCTGAAAATCGGTGGTGGAAATTAGTCTCTATTTCCAAAAACCTACTGAACTTAGTAAGTTTAAAAGTTAAAAAGAGTTTAATTCAAAAGTTGAATTCTGATGGAAAGACCTACAACGAGGGATTGCCTGTCCACATACCATCAGATATGTGCGTCAATACTATCCCTAACCCCTCTCCAAAACCGCAAGTATGGCAGTCATGACCTCGGAAATGTAAACACATCCAAAAGAATCACCTGTGGAACACACCGGGTTACTATATCAAACATTACAAAGGGTGGGAGGGTAACAAGGGTACCTGCTTTCGGACGACCAAACTAACTCTTTTAAAACCACCGATTTTAAAATGCTATAATAGAAGTTCAAACTAGAAAATCTAAAATATGTAGCATTCCAAAACAGAAAACTTTGATGAAAATGATTTAAAAGAAAATCAACTGAAGGCAACGTGTCCGACAAAATCTTTGTCGTGGCAAAACTTATTAGATGATGTGTTGTTAAAACAAACAACATTGAATTTCTAAACTTGAAATTCCTATTTTGTCTTATCTCACAAAATATATTTGATTCTATGTCACACGGTAAAGGCTTCCGAATGAAACAGACGATAAACGCTGGCTCTTTTTCCGACATTTAAAATGATAAATTTCCAAACTAGAAAAGTATATCTTATTAAAATCTGACAATTAAATGTATTGCTGAATGTTGTGTAGGCCTAATGTGCTTTATTCCGTATTGGACTAAAAGACACGCGGCATGTATTGCTCATATTAAACTTATATGAGAAGGCAGTAGGTCTATTTATCTTACGATAAATCAAAAAGCGAACTGGCTTAATGATAGTTATTTAAAACGATGACAGAAGGCATGTCTTGCCGTTCTTTAAACGATGATCGATGGAGGCGACTTGTTGTAATTCACCCGGTAATTCATGACTATGAAACTTCAGGTTTATGAAACTGTTTGCTAAAAGAAAGCTAGCTTGCTTTCGTAACTAAGATGACTCTGGGAAAGAACAAAATTAATCCAATGGACTAATACGGAAAACCAAATGCCATTCTAGACTTAGAGTGACTTATATACAATGAGCTTTGTATATGTCTTCTTAACATTCCTAACTTAAAATGTCTTCTCCCTTGAGTTTAAACTACTAGGGAGGAGACAAATAAGTTGAGAATGTCCTATAGAGTAAAGGCCCACCATGTTTAAGATAAAACAATGGTGACGGCATGCAGAGTAGCTAGACGCGTTTCGACTCTCCGTGAGTCTCATCAGTAGCACGGGCTGCTAGTAGGTCAACTGACCTGTGCCTACATACACAAGTTTTAAACTATAAGCAAGTACAGGGCAAAACTTGCCTATATTACTAAGATATAAAAAATGTTATGCAACGAGCGAGATAACTTTCGCTGATCGGAACCATACTTGGGCCCTAAAATTTCGCGGACAAACTGCCGCTATTAAGCCTATCATACAGTTTGGCAAAAGCCTTAAACTGTAATGAATGTTTTCCATGTTCAAATCCCAATAGTTAAACCACTTCTTGGTTAACAAAATGGCGACCATGCTCTCCGTCCTACGCTGGACAGTGAGAGCAAGCGACCGTCGACAAAGCTGTGGGCGATCCAAGCAAACAAAGGATGCCACTTAGCGGAGTCATAAAAGATGAAAGGCCTGGTATCCTTACCAGTCACGTTGATCACATGTACAACTCGTGCACATTTGCGCCTCCATTTGTAATAATATAAAATAATAGAAAACTATCTATTACTTTTTCTCAAATTAAATAGAAAACTATCTATTTATGTTGACAAATCCTGGCTAGGATGTATATTCAAGACCTTGAATTTGACTAACTAGTCAATCGTGAAAAGATGCCAAACAAAAATGAACCTTTCTTGGTTCAAACAACCATCAGTAAAGTTATTACTAATGTCGGGAAATGCGTGTTCTACTTCAATAAGTAGAGAAAGAAGAGCTCGAAGAATCAAATGTCGAATAAGTTAATAGTTGCCTGTTCTGTGATGAAAACTCTTTCTTGAGTTTTTTTCTATTACAACTATCTGCTGAAAATCGGTGGTGGAAATTAGTCTCTATTTCCAAAAACCTACTGAACTTAGTAAGTTTAAAAGTTAAAAAGAGTTGAATTCAAAAGTTGAATTCTGATGGAAAGACCTACAACGAGGGATTGCCTGTCCACATACCATCAGATATGTGCGTCAATACTATCCCTAACCCCTCTCCAAAACCGCAAGTATGGCAGTCATGACCTCGGAAATGTAAACACATCCAAAAGAATCACCTGTGGAACACACCGGGTTACTATATCAAACATTACAAAGGGTGGGAGGGTAACAAGGGTACCTGCTTTCGGACGACCAAACTAACTCTTTTAAAACCACCGATTTTAAAATGCTATAATAGAAGTTCAAACTAGAAAATCTAAAATATGTAGCATTCCAAAACAGAAAACTTTGATGAAGATGATTTAAAAGAAAATCAACTGAAGGCAACGTGTCCGACAAAATCTTTGTCGTGGCAAAACTTATTAGATGATGTGTTGTTAAAACAAACAACATTGAATTTCTAAACTTGAAATTCCTATTTTGTCTTATCTCACAAAATATATTTGATTCTATGTCACACGGTAAAGGCTTCCGAATGAAACAGACGATAAACGCTGGCTCTTTTTCCGACATTTAAAATGATAAATTTCCAAACTAGAAAAGTATATCTTATTAAAATCTGACAATTAAATGTCTTGCTGAATGTTGTGTAGGCCTAATGTGCTTTATTCCGTATTGGACTAAAAGACACGCGGCATGTATTGCTCATATTAAACTTATATGAGAAGGCAGTAGGTCTATTTATCTTACGATAAATCAAAAAGCGAACTGGCTTAATGATAGTTATTTAAAACGATGACAGAAGGCATGTCTTGCCGTTCTTTAAACGATGATCGATGGAGGCGACTTGTTGTAATTCACCCGGTAATTCATGACTATGAAACTTCAGGTTTATGAAACTGTTTGCTAAAAGAAAGCTAGCTTGCTTTCGTAACTAAGATGACTCTGGGAAAGAACAAAATTAATCCAATGGACTAATACGGAAAACCAAATGCCATTCTAGACTTAGAGTGACTTATATACAATGAGCTTTGTATATGTCTTCTTAACATTCCTAACTTAAAATGTCTTCTCCCTTGAGTTTAAACTACTAGGGAGGAGACAAATAAGTTGAGAATGTCCTATAGAGTAAAGGCCCACCATGTTTAAGATAAAACAATGGTGACGGCATGCAGAGTAGCTAGACGCGTTTCGACTCTCCGTGAGTCTCATCAGTAGCACGGGCTGCTAGTAGGTCAACTGACCTGTGCCTACATACACAAGTTTTAAACTATAAGCAAGTACAGGGCAAAACTTGCCTATATTACTAAGATATAAAAAATGTTATGCAACGAGCGAGATAACTTTCGCTGATCGGAACCATACTTGGGCCCTGGCAAAAGCCTTAAACTGTAATGAATGTTTTCCATGTTCAAATCCCAATAGTTAAACCACTTCTTGGTTAACAAAATGGCGACCATGCTCTCCGTCCTACGCTGGACAGTGAGAGCAAGCGACCGTCGACAAAGCTGTGGGCGATCCAAGCAAACAAAGGATGCCACTTAGCGGAGTCATAAAAGATGAAAGGCCTGGTATCCTTACCAGTCACGTTGATCACATGTACAACTCGTGCACATTTGCGCCTCCATTTGTAATAATATAAAATAATAGAAAACTATCTATTACTTTTTCTCAAATTAAATAGAAAACTATCTATTTATGTTGACAAATCCTGGCTAGGATGTATATTCAAGACCTTGAATTTGACTAACTAGTCAATCGTGAAAAGATGCCAAACAAAAATGAACCTTTCTTGGTTCAAACAACCATCAGTAAAGTTATTACTAATGTCGGGAAATGCGTGTTCTACTTCAATAAGTAGAGAAAGAAGAGCTCGAAGAATCAAATGTCGAATAAGTTAATAGTTGCCTGTTCTGTGATGAAAACTCTTTCTTGAGTTTTTTTCTATTACAACTATCTGCTGAAAATCGGTGGTGGAAATTAGTCTCTATTTCCAAAAACCTACTGAACTTAGTAAGTTTAAAAGTTAAAAAGAGTTTAATTCAAAAGTTGAATTCTGATGGAAAGACCTACAACGAGGGATTGCCTGTCCACATACCATCAGATATGTGCGTCAATACTATCCCTAACCCCTCTCCAAAACCGCAAGTATGGCAGTCATGACCTCGGAAATGTAAACACATCCAAAAGAATCACCTGTGGAACACACCGGGTTACTATATCAAACATTACAAAGGGTGGGAGGGTAACAAGGGTACCTGCTTTCGGACGACCAAACTAACTCTTTTAAAACCACCGATTTTAAAATGCTATAATAGAAGTTCAAACTAGAAAATCTAAAATATGTAGCATTCCAAAACAGAAAACTTTGATGAAAATGATTTAAAAGAAAATCAACTGAAGGCAACGTGTCCGACAAAATCTTTGTCGTGGCAAAACTTATTAGATGATGTGTTGTTAAAACAAACAACATTGAATTTCTAAACTTGAAATTCCTATTTTGTCTTATCTCACAAAATATATTTGATTCTATGTCACACGGTAAAGGCTTCCGAATGAAACAGACGATAAACGCTGGCTCTTTTTCCGACATTTAAAATGATAAATTTCCAAACTAGAAAAGTATATCTTATTAAAATCTGACAATTAAATGTCTTGCTGAATGTTGTGTAGGCCTAATGTGCTTTATTCCGTATTGGACTAAAAGACACGCGGCATGTATTGCTCATATTAAACTTATATGAGAAGGCAGTAGGTCTATTTATCTTACGATAAATCAAAAAGCGAACTGGCTTAATGATAGTTATTTAAAACGATGACAGAAGGCATGTCTTGCCGTTCTTTAAACGATGATCGATGGAGGCGACTTGTTGTAATTCACCCGGTAATTCATGACTATGAAACTTCAGGTTTATGAAACTGTTTGCTAAAAGAAAGCTAGCTTGCTTTCGTAACTAAGATGACTCTAGGAAAGAACAAAATTAATCCAATGGACTAATACGGAAAACCAAATGCCATTCTAGACTTAGAGTGACTTATATACAATGGGCTATTCCAGATAAAATCCGCACCCCCCCTATAGAGGAATAATATTTTGTTTCAAAAAACGTCTGGAATTCCAAGCGTTAATAGTATGGGAAAGGGGTATAGAGGAATAGTGATAATGAAAAATTGTCTGAATTTCCAGGGCCTTGACTATGGAAACATGTTTGAAATTCCAAAAACATCTGGAATTCCAAGCGTTAATAGTATGGAAAATGGGTATAGAGGAATAGCGATAATGAAAAATTGTCTGAATTTCCAGGGCCTTGACTATTGAAAAATGTTTGAAATTCCAAAAACGTCTGGAATTCCAAGCGTTAATAGTATGGGAAAGGGGTATAGAGGAATAGTGATAATGAAAAGTTGTCTGAATTTCCAGGGCCTGACTATTGAAAAATGTCTGGAATTCCAAACGTTAATTATGGGAAATGGGTATAGAGGAATAGTGATAATTAAAAGTTGTCTGGATTTCCAAGGCCTTGACTATTGAAAAATGTTTGGAATTCCAAAAAATATGTTTGGAATATCAAAAAAGTCTGGAATTCCAAAAGTTATACTACCGATCCAAAACCGAACCATAGTTGGGAAATTCCTTTTACATGGGCAGCGCCGTATTGACGCGTGGTGTCTTTTGCTGAATTAGTCAAACTTTCAGTCGGGTTTCACCCAAATCTATGCGTAGGTTTCAGATCTGTAGTTTATTTTTTCGCAATAGGCCCAAATTGTCGGTTTTACAAATAAATGGGTGGGGGGGGGGGGGGGGCGGTAAAGTGATATTTGCGGACAGTTTATAATTGACTCCTATATGTAAAAAGGAATTGCCTCCTTTTGGTTGAATTTAGCAAATTGCGCATTACGGTTCAAATTTTGCAATTAAGTCCAAATTGTCATATTTTACTAAGACCGGGGTGGGGGGGGGGGGGGGGTGGTGGGGGGGGGGGGTGGTGGAAACTCTCAGAGGACACCTCGCCTGTTGACTTATTTAATTTATGCTAGTTCAATATTATCAATGACTGATCAAAATCAGTTAAATCAGCCGAAACACTTTCCAAACTTAAGCTTTAGATCTAATAATATCACGTATCCAGGTTTTATATGATGTAGGTTCAATAGTGTTTTATTATCCCCAATAGATATGATTTACCAAACGAACCAAAACCGAACCATATTTGGGAAATTCCTTTTTCATGGGCAGCGCCGTTTTGACGCGTGGTGTCTTTGGGTGAATTAGTCAAACTTTCAGTCGGGTTTCCCCCAAATCTATGCGTAGGTTTCTGATCTGTAGTTTATTTTTTCGCAATAGGCCCAAATTGTCGGGTTTTACAAAGACATGGGAGGGATGCATATAGTTATCTGTTGCGGACAGTTGGCTGAATTTGTCAAACTTCCATGGCGAATCAAATCGTGTCAAGTAACCACGAATTGGACACTCGTCACATGCCACACATGCTCATCTTTACCGCCACAGACAAAATGAGTGTAATTCAACATATTTCACTTATGTTAGTTCAACATTATCATGATTATCAGTGACTGGTCAAAATCGGTTCGATTTGACTCCAACAAAGTTTAATTTACTTGGGTGTAAATGTCGGGTTTCACCCAAATCTATGCGTTTCAGAGTGTAGTTTATTGTTTGCAATAGGCCCAAATTGTCGGGTTTTAATAAGACCGGGGTGGTGGGGGGGGGGGGGGGGGGTATAGTGATATATTGCGGACATTTTATACTTGACCGGAAACTCTCAGAGGATCAGCCGACGCAATTTCCAAATGTATGCTACCGATCCAAAACCCGAACCATAGTTGGGAAATTCCTTTTTCATGGGCAGCGCCGTATTGACGTGTGGTGTCTTTGGCTGAATTAGTCAAACTTTCAGCCGGGTTTCACCCACATCTATGAGTAGGTTTCAGATCTGTAGTTTTTTGCAATAGGCCCAAATTGTCGGGTTTTACAAAGACCGGGGGTATAATGATCTGTAGTGGACATTTTAGGCTAATGAAAGTTGATCTTGAGTTTCCCGTCGCCCGCCCGCGCTTGAATTCATTATTGGAAATTTCAACAAACAAAAACAACACTTTTTTTTTTTTAGTAAAAACATGCGAAATTGTACATTTTGTGTATCTTTTGCTGCGTCGCGGTCATGGTTTCGTGTTCGTTCAATTATTAATCAAATTATTGTGACCTATATAGCTTTACTATGAGTTAAATCAATCTTATACCCAACTCAAGTCTTGATTTAGGTGCGGCAGTCTAAAGCATTGTGTTTGACATTGGTACAATAATGAAAGTTACCAAAATAATGAATAATGAAAAAGTTACCTTGCTTGTTTTTTAAAAAATATGACGGGAAACTCAATATCAACTTTCATTAGCCTATATCATTTAGTTATGTTAATGGTGTTGTGGTGAAGTTTCGATTCATTAACTCGCCAAATTGTTTTGACTAAAATGGTCATCAATTTTCCTGAAGCCGTTTTGTTAAGCTTGAATAATGATACCGGTACATTAAATGCAATACGCGCAAAGCGCAAAATTGGCATTT
Organism: Ophiura sarsii; assembly: GCA_035610835.1. Classification (NCBI taxonomy): domain Eukaryota; kingdom Metazoa; phylum Echinodermata; class Ophiuroidea; order Amphilepidida; family Ophiuridae; genus Ophiura; species Ophiura sarsii. The sequence goes on along the minus strand of CM069448.1, from coordinate 77,060,854 downwards.
GTAACACTTAAATGGTCCAGTATGACTCCTTTTCCTCCTCTTCTCTTCCTTTTTTAAAACTCTTTTGTTAAAACTGTTTGTCAATGGGGGTGGTCACCCCCCCCCCCCCCCTCCCCCATGGATAAGCCACTGCGACTTGTGATCTTTGGCGCTGAGTCCGCATCGTTTTACACCCGCGTCGGTTTACGCACAATTTCGCGTCGGTTTACGCAGTGTCCGCATCGTTTTTTGAGGCACGCATCGATGTTTACTGACACGCTGTGGTGATATCTCAAATTTCGCAGCGGGTGTTAGGACACGATTGACTGCACTAATCATGCTAATATGATGTTCATTTGCACTAGCCTCCACCCGGAGCAGGTAGGTACCAGTTGAGGATTGGAGAACACCTAAATCAAGGCAATCCCACATGAGATCTATTATTAAGTTGAGGAATACATTTCACCCATTTCATACATTTTTATTATTACATCAATCAACATGCGATTATTTACCACTTTTAATACCTGGATAAAGTCTCATAAAAATCTATAACAAAATAATAATCGTCACAATAAATAAATCCATGGCCCTAAATGGCCCTGCAATGATATTGCACCATCGTATTTGAATGATTTACTTTTTGTATAATGACGTAACAATTTACGCAGAAGTAAGTATAATGCTATTATTCCTAAACCTAAAACAAATTATAAAACACGCAGTTTTTCTTGTGCCATTGAATGGAACAAACTTGACAAAAATATTCAAGTCTCCCCCAATATTAGTATATTTATCAACCGTATTAAACGAATGTTTGTTTAAAGGTATATTATGTGATCTTTCCAAGGAACGCCCTCAACATCGAAAAAAAAAATTGAAAGAAGATTTTCTTGCAGGTAATTGATTTTGAGGTAATTAGGAATCGTATTGCTCTGTAACTTGGAATGTATGTATGATTTATGATCAGAAATGTAAATCTGCAAGAAAATCTACTTTCTAAAAAAAATAATGAATAGAGGGCGCTATCTGGAAAAGATCACATAATATGCCTTTAATTACACTGTATACTATAAGATTAAAGAAATATGTTATATTATGCAATTTTAGAGTTATTATATAAAATGTTAATTTTACAGGCAACACGTCTAGTTTGCCACCGTACAATTAACAAAATGTACTGAATTTAGATGTTTTTGGTTTTTTTTTGTTCTCTGGCAAGTATAGTGGAAAATCTCGTCTGTTTAATTAGGAGTGTCCCCGACACAGTCAGTTGGTCACTTTCGACTTGTGTCGGCCAACTCGGAAAAAAGAGCAACAAATTGGAAAATAGTCAATAGTAAGACCCTCCCTCCTCCTTTTATTAAAAGTCCGGACGGGAAACATGTTATTTATTTTACTATGCCTTACATGAATTACACCTATAGTATAAGGATTAAGAAAAACAGCCCTCTTTGTATAACAAATTAACAAATCGTCGATGGGGGGGGGGGGGGGGGGGGGCGGTTCTCACATTGATATGGTATACGTATAATATGTGCCTGCCTTTTGGGGTGTTAAGTTTTTCGCAAACATTGGTATAGCGATGAGATTGTTTTCATCACAGACCAAAGCGTCCAATTGGCATAAATTGTGTGTATTTTGAGGCATTTTTGCATAATTGGGTGCTTTTCTTACAAAATTGGTATATTGATGGGTGGGAAATTAGCAAAAAAATAGGTATAGGGAAAGTCACATTTTCGAAGTCTGGCAGGCACATCCACGTACGATTTTGGCGAAAGTACCTTCCCCCACACCCCCGGGATTCCAACATATGGTTTTAATCAAGTGTTGCTGTGTTTTTGTGAGTAGAAACAACAATAATGGTCATTTTTAATGTTCATCTTGAATTCTGAAGTAAATTCATTACAAAAAGAAATTCAAAGTACCTTCGTGCCCTAAAAGCACAAGCTACTTTAATACTAATAGGACCCCGGCAGAAAACACATGTAAGAAAAGTACTGTAAAACAATTTTATTTCGCTAGCAGTTTAATTTCACTGATTTCACTACATTTAGGAGATCCAATTCGCCGAATTAAATGTTCGTCAATTGTTATTTATAATGGTATAGGAAGATGGCAGCCCGGGAATACAAATTAGTGATATTAAATTGCCGTAACAAGTTGATTAAATACTAATTCGCTATTTGCTGTAAAATAATTTGTTGTTTTTTAGTATCATCAAATGCAAACATAAGAAACTTTGATGCATAGTGCCTGCCAACGTTAATAATAATATAGTCTCAGTTATAAATAGTCTTAGCTTTTTTTTTACACATCAGAAAATTTCACATTTCAATCTGGGATTGTTTTTAACAAAGTTTATTCTGCACACATCAATAAATATTTGTGACTTGTATTTATATTCTATTTATAATAACGGTAGCCTATTACGTACATTTTCCAAACACTGATCAGCTAAAAAAAGGTAGGGGTAGAGGGCATTGATAAATAATCAGAACGTAAACAATTAAAGATGTGCGTGTTTATTCCCCGGGTTTATTCCCCTTTATTCACGCACATAATAGTTCACTTTTGATTAATGTTGTTCAACAATGTTCATCCATTAATATTATTTCAATATTGAGATGTATTCACAATAATAATCTAGTGCGAAAACATGCGGAAAATACGCAAAACAGCGTTGAGATTTAAATCATGTGAATATTGTCGATTGTCAAATATAAAATTGCCAAACACTAAAACTCAAAAATCAAACCATACACATAACCCATCCCAGTACACCCAGGGACTTTGAAAGTCCCTGGTACATGTACACCACAGAGTACATGTACACAGACCACTGCGTTGTTGAGAGCCCTGTTGTGTTTGCATAGTACACCGATAAGTCAGCAGTATGTGTCATCACTCATCAGAGAGATGTTATGTAACATCTACTTTAAACAGTTGGGGGTATATTAAGAATGAAAGCACTTTCATGGATAAAGGGTTGAATTTATTGTGGCGATGTTCATTCTTCTGTATCTCATAGTTCCTATCGAGAATAATGTCACCCTTCCTATTTGGGTTGGGGATAGAATTTTTCTTCTGAAAACGTCAGCTCACTTTCTACCCCCGTTCCTATACCACCGGTCACCCTGGAGTTAAATCATGTATTAAACTTCCACGCTCTATGAAAACTATAATTTATCAATAAAGGCATGAATACAGCCCGGGGGAATAAGGCAAGCGGCTGTGAGAAAAATCCAGGGGTACCCATACCCATCGAGATAACCAAAGTCAACAATTTCAATAGTTGCGAAATGGGGTAGGCCTACAGCTTGACTGAGCTGACTCAAAGCGAGGGGGGGGGGGGGGGGGGGGTGTTGAACTTATGAAAGAAATGAAGAATAGTGTGATAAATCAAATTAAAACAAATACAAAATAAATAAATAAATATACTAATAATAAATAAATAAATATACTAATAAATAGATAAATAAATATATACTAATAAATAAATAGATAAATAAACTAATAAATAAATAAATAAATAAATAAATAAATAAATAAATAAATAAATAAATAAATAAATAAATATACTAATAAATAAATAAATAAATAATTTAAATTTAAAAAAATTAAATAAATAAATAAATAAATAAATAAATAAATAAATATACTAATAAATAAATAAATAAATAATTAACAAAATAAATATACTAATAAATAGATAAATAAATATATACTAATAAATAAATAGATAAATAAACTAATAAATAACTAACTAACTAAATAAATAAATAAATAAATAAACAAACAAATAAATAAATAAATAAATAAATAAATAAATAAATAAATAAATAAATAAATAAATAAATAAATAAATAAATATACTAATAAATAAATAAATAAATAATTAAACAAATAAATGAATAAATAAATCAATATATATACACACACTCTCATAAAAATACATAAATAAATAAATAGGCCTAAATAAATATGCAATACAAGCTGGCTAATTTTGAATCCATACTTTGAAAAATGTCTGAATGTTCCTCAAAGGGATGGCTGATTAATTCTGAGACGAATTTCCAGACCATCCTTTGAAAAAAGTCTGGATTTCCGAGTTCCTCTATAGGGTGATGATCGTGGGTTAACTAATTTCGAGACGAAATTCCAGATCATCCTTTGAAAAAAGTCTGGATTTCCGAGTTCCTCTATTAGGGTGCTGACCATGGGCTGACTAATTTTGAGACGAAATTCCAGACCATCCTTTGAAAAAAGTCTGGAATTCCGAATTCCTCTATAGGGTGCTGACCATGGGTAGACTAATTTCGAGACGAAATTCCAGACCATCCTTTGAAAAAAGTCTGGAATTCCGAATTCCTCTATAGGGTGCTGATCATGGGTAGACCAATTTTGAGACGAAATTCCAGACCATCCTTTTGAAAAAAAGTCTGGAATTCCAAGGCCCGACAATCGAAAAAAAGTTTGGAAATCCTAATTCCTCTATAAGGGGGGTGCGGATTTTATCTGGAATAGCCCAATGAGCTTTGTATATGTCTTCTTAACATTCCTAACTTAAAATGTCTTCTCCCTTGAGTTTAAACTACTAGGGAGGAGACAAATAAGTTGAGAATGTCCTATAGAGTAAAGGCCCACCATGTTTAAGATAAAACAATGGTGACGGCATGCAGAGTAGCTAGACGCGTTTCGACTCTCCGTGAGTCTCATCAGTAGCACGGGCTGCTAGTAGGTCAACTGACCTGTGCCTACATACACAAGTTTTAAACTATAAGCAAGTACAGGGCAAAACTTGCCTATATTACTAAGATATAAAAAATGTTATGCAACGAGCGAGATAACTTTCGCTGATCGGAACCATACTTGGGCCCTAAAATTTCGCGGACAAACTGCCGCTATTAAGCCTATCATACAGTTTGGCAAAAGCCTTAAACTGTAATGAATGTTTTCCATGTTCAAATCCCAATAGTTAAACCACTTCTTGGTTAACAAAATGGCGACCATGCTCTCCGTCCTACGCTGGACAGTGAGAGCAAGCGACCGTCGACAAAGCTGTGGGCGATCCAAGCAAACAAAGGATGCCACTTAGCGGAGTCATAAAAGATGAAAGGCCTGGTATCCTTACCAGTCACGTTGATCACATGTACAACTCGTGCACATTTGCGCCTCCATTTGTAATAATATAAAATAATAGAAAACTATCTATTACTTTTTCTCAAATTAAATAGAAAACTATCTATTTATGTTGACAAATCCTGGCTAGGATGTATATTCAAGACCTTGAATTTGACTAACTAGTCAATCGTGAAAAGATGCCAAACAAAAATGAACCTTTCTTGGTTCAAACAACCATCAGTAAAGTTATTACTAATGTCGGGAAATGCGTGTTCTACTTCAATAAGTAGAGAAAGAAGAGCTCGAAGAATCAAATGTCGAATAAGTTAATAGTTGCCTGTTCTGTGATGAAAACTCTTTCTTGAGGTTTTTTCTATTACAACTATCTGCTGAAAATCGGTGGTGGAAATTAGTCTCTATTTCCAAAAACCTACTGAACTTAGTAAGTTTAAAAGTTAAAAAGAGTTTAATTCAAAAGTTGAATTCTGATGGAAAGACCTACAACGAGGGATTGCCTGTCCACATACCATCAGATATGTGCGTCAATACTATCCCTAACCCCTCTCCAAAACCGCAAGTATGGCAGTCATGACCTCGGAAATGTAAACACATCCAAAAGAATCACCTGTGGAACACACCGGGTTACTATATCAAACATTACAAAGGGTGGGAGGGTAACAAGGGTACCTGCTTTCGGACGACCAAACTAACTCTTTTAAAACCACCGATTTTAAAATGCTATAATAGAAGTTCAAACTAGAAAATCTAAAATATGTAGCATTCCAAAACAGAAAACTTTGATGAAGATGATTTAAAAGAAAATCAACTGAAGGCAACGTGTCCGACAAAATCTTTGTCGTGGCAAAACTTATTAGATGATGTGTTGTTAAAACAAACAACATTGAATTTCTAAACTTGAAATTCCTATTTTGTCTTATCTCACAAAATATATTTGATTCTATGTCACACGGTAAAGGCTTCCGAATGAAACAGACGATAAACGCTGGCTCTTTTTCCGACATTTAAAATGATAAATTTCCAAACTAGAAAAGTATATCTTATTAAAATCTGACAATTAAATGTCTTGCTGAATGTTGTGTAGGCCTAATGTGCTTTATTCCGTATTGGACTAAAAGACACGCGGCATGTATTGCTCATATTAAACTTATATGAGAAGGCAGTAGGTCTATTTATCTTACGATAAATCAAAAAGCGAACTGGCTTAATGATAGTTATTTAAAACGATGACAGAAGGCATGTCTTGCCGTTCTTTAAACGATGATCGATGGAGGCGACTTGTTGTAATTCACCCGGTAATTCATGACTATGAAACTTCAGGTTTATGAAACTGTTTGCTAAAAGAAAGCTAGCTTGCTTTCGTAACTAAGATGACTCTGGGAAAGAACAAAATTAATCCAATGGACTAATACGGAAAACCAAATGCCATTCTAGACTTAGAGTGACTTATATACAATGAGCTTTGTATATGTCTTCTTAACATTCCTAACTTAAAATGTCTTCTCCCTTGAGTTTAAACTACTAGGGAGGAGACAAATAAGTTGAGAATGTCCTATAGAGTAAAGGCCCACCATGTTTAAGATAAAACAATGGTGACGGCATGCAGAGTAGCTAGACGCGTTTCGACTCTCCGTGAGTCTCATCAGTAGCACGGGCTGCTAGTAGGTCAACTGACCTGTGCCTACATACACAAGTTTTAAACTATAAGCAAGTACAGGGCAAAACTTGCCTATATTACTAAGATATAAAAAATGTTATGCAACGAGCGAGATAACTTTCGCTGATCGGAACCATACTTGGGCCCTAAAATTTCGCGGACAAACTGCCGCTATTAAGCCTATCATACAGTTTGGCAAAAGCCTTAAACTGTAATGAATGTTTTCCATGTTCAAATCCCAATAGTTAAACCACTTCTTGGTTAACAAAATGGCGACCATGCTCTCCGTCCTACGCTGGACAGTGAGAGCAAGCGACCGTCGACAAAGCTGTGGGCGATCCAAGCAAACAAAGGATGCCACTTAGCGGAGTCATAAAAGATGAAAGGCCTGGTATCCTTACCAGTCACGTTGATCACATGTACAACTCGTGCACATTTGCGCCTCCATTTGTAATAATATAAAATAATAGAAAACTATCTATTACTTTTTCTCAAATTAAATAGAAAACTATCTATTTATGTTGACAAATCCTGGCTAGGATGTATATTCAAGACCATGAATTTGACTAACTAGTCAATCGTGAAAAGATGCCAAACAAAAATGAACCTTTCTTGGTTCAAACAACCATCAGTAAAGTTATTACTAATGTCGGGAAATGCGTGTTCTACTTCAATAAGTAGAGAAAGAAGAGCTCGAAGAATCAAATGTCGAATAAGTTAATAGTTGCCTGTTCTGTGATGAAAACTCTTTCTTGAGTTTTTTTCTATTACAACTATCTGCTGAAAATCGGTGGTGGAAATTAGTCTCTATTTCCAAAAACCTACTGAACTTAGTAAGTTTAAAAGTTAAAAAGAGTTGAATTCAAAAGTTGAATTCTGATGGAAAGACCTACAACGAGGGATTGCCTGTCCACATACCATCAGATATGTGCGTCAATACTATCCCTAACCCCTCTCCAAAACCGCAAGTATGGCAGTCATGACCTCGGAAATGTAAACACATCCAAAAGAATCACCTGTGGAACACACCGGGTTACTATAGGGCTATTACTTTTAGGGCCCAAGTATGGTTCCGATCAGCGAAAGTTATCTCGCTCGTTGCATAACATTTTTTATATCTTAGTAATATAGGCAAGTTTTGCCCTGTACTTGCTTATAGTTTAAAACTTGTGTATGTAGGCACAGGTCAGTTGACCTACTAGCAGCCCGTGCTACTGATGAGACTCACGGAGAGTCGAAACGCGTCTAGCTACTCTGCATGCCGTCACCATTGTTTTATCTTAAACATGGTGGGCCTTTACTCTATAGGACATTCTCAACTTATTTGTCTCCTCCCTAGTAGTTTAAACTCAAGGGAGAAGACATTTTAAGTTAGGAATGTTAAGAAGACATATACAAAGCTCATTGTATATAAGTCACTCTAAGTCTAGAATGGCATTTGGTTTTCCGTATTAGTCCATTGGATTAATTTTGTTCTTTCCCAGAGTCATCTTAGTTACGAAAGCAAGCTAGCTTTCTTTTAGCAAACAGTTTCATAAACCTGAAGTTTCATAGTCATAAATTACCGGGTGAATTACAACAAGTCGCCTCCATCGATCATCGTTTAAAGAACGGCAAGACATGCCTTCTGTCATCGTTTTAAATAACTATCATTAAGCCAGTTCGCTTTTTGATTTATCGTAAGATAAATAGACCTACTGCCTTCTCATATAAGTTTAATATGAGCAATACATGCCGCGTGTCTTTTAGTCCAATACGGAATAAAGCACATTAGGCCTACACAACATTCAGCAAGACATTTAATTGTCAGATTTTAATAAGATATACTTTTCTAGTTTGGAAATTTATCATTTTAAATGTCGGAAAAAGAGCCAGCGTTTATCGTCTGTTTCATTCGGAAGCCTTTACCGTGTGACATAGAATCAAATATATTTTGTGAGATAAGACAAAATAGGAATTTCAAGTTTAGAAATTCAATGTTGTTTGTTTTAACAACACATCATCTAATAAGTTTTGCCACGACAAAGATTTTGTCGGACACGTTGCCTTCAGTTGATTTTCTTTTAAATCATCTTCATCAAAGTTTTCTGTTTTGGAATGCTACATATTTTAGATTTTCTAGTTTGAACTTCTATTATAGCATTTTAAAATCGGTGGTTTTAAAAGAGTTAGTTTGGTCGTCCGAAAGCAGGTACCCTTGTTACCCTCCCACCCTTTGTAATGTTTGATATAGTAACCCGGTGTGTTCCACAGGTGATTCTTTTGGATGTGTTTACATTTCCGAGGTCATGACTGCCATACTTGCGGTTTTGGAGAGGGGTTAGGGATAGTATTGACGCACATATCTGATGGTATGTGGACAGGCAATCCCTCGTTGTAGGTCTTTCCATCAGAATTCAACTTTTGAATTCAACTCTTTTTAACTTTTAAACTTACTAAGTTCAGTAGGTTTTTGGAAATAGAGACTAATTTCCACCACCGATTTTCAGCAGATAGTTGTAATAGAAAAAAACTCAAGAAAGAGTTTTCATCACAGAACAGGCAACTATTAACTTATTCGACATTTGATTCTTCGAGCTCTTCTTTCTCTACTTATTGAAGTAGAACACGCATTTCCCGACATTAGTAATAACTTTACTGATGGTTGTTTGAACCAAGAAAGGTTCATTTTTGTTTGGCATCTTTTCACGATTGACTAGTTAGTCAAATTCAAGGTCTTGAATATACATCCTAGCCAGGATTTGTCAACATAAATAGATAGTTTTCTATTTAATTTGAGAAAAAGTAATAGATAGTTTTCTATTATTTTATATTATTACAAATGGAGGCGCAAATGTGCACGAGTTGTACATGTGATCAACGTGACTGGTAAGGATACCAGGCCTTTCATCTTTTATGACTCCGCTAAGTGGCATCCTTTGTTTGCTTGGATCGCCCACAGCTTTGTCGACGGTCGCTTGCTCTCACTGTCCAGCGTAGGACGGAGAGCATGGTCGCCATTTTGTTAACCAAGAAGTGGTTTAACTATTGGGATTTGAACATGGAAAACATTCATTACAGTTTAAGGCTTTTGCCAAACTGTATGATAGGCTTAATAGCGGCAGTTTGTCCGCGAAATTTTAGGGCCCAAGTATGGTTCCGATCAGCGAAAGTTATCTCGCTCGTTGCATAACATTTTTCATATCTTAGTAATATAGGCAAGTTTTGCCCTGTACTTGCTTATAGTTTAAAACTTGTGTATGTAGGCACAGGTCAGTTGACCTACTAGCAGCCCGTGCTACTGATGAGACTCACGGAGAGTCCGAAACGCGTCTAGCTACTCTGCATGCCGTCACCATTGTTTTATCTTAAACATGGTGGGCCTTTACTCTATAGGACATTCTCAACTTATTTGTCTCCTCCCTAGTAGTTTAAACTCAAGGGAGAAGACATTTTAAGTTAGGAATGTTAAGAAGACATATACAAAGCTCATTGTATATAAGTCACTCTAAGTCTAGAATGGCATTTGGTTTTCCGTATTAGTCCATTGGATTAATTTTGTTCTTTCCCAGAGTCATCTTAGTTACGAAAGCAAGCTAGCTTTCTTTTAGCAAACAGTTTCATAAACCTGAAGTTTCATAGTCATGAATTACCGGGTGAATTACAACAAGTCGCCTCCATCGATCATCGTTTAAAGAACGGCAAGACATGCCTTCTGTCATCGTTTTAAATAACTATCATTAAGCCAGTTCGCTTTTTGATTTATCGTAAGATAAATAGACCTACTGCCTTCTCATATAAGTTTAATATGAGCAATACATGCCGCGTGTCTTTTAGTCCAATACGGAATAAAGCACATTAGGCCTACACAACATTCAGCAAGACATTTAATTGTCAGATTTTAATAAGATATACTTTTCTAGTTTGGAAATTTATCATTTTAAATGTCGGAAAAAGAGCCAGCGTTTATCGTCTGTTTCATTCGGAAGCCTTTACCGTGTGACATAGAATCAAATATATTTTGTGAGATAAGACAAAATAGGAATTTCAAGTTTAGAAATTCAATGTTGTTTGTTTTAACAACACATCATCTAATAAGTTTTGCCACGACAAAGATTTTGTCGGACACGTTGCCTTCAGTTGATTTTCTTTTAAATCATCTTCATCAAAGTTTTCTGTTTTGGAATGCTACATATTTTAGATTTTCTAGTTTGAACTTCTATTATAGCATTTTAAAATCGGTGGTTTTAAAAGAGTTAGTTTGGTCGTCCGAAAGCAGGTACCCTTGTTACCCTCCCACCCTTTGTAATGTTTGATATAGTAACCCGGTGTGTTCCACAGGTGATTCTTTTGGATGTGTTTACATTTCCGAGGTCATGACTGCCATACTTGCGGTTTTGGAGAGGGGTTAGGGATAGTATTGACGCACATATCTGATGGTATGTGGACAGGCAATCCCTCGTTGTAGGTCTTTCCATCAGAATTCAACTTTTGAATTCAACTCTTTTTAACTTTTAAACTTACTAAGTTCAGTAGGTTTTTGGAAATAGAGACTAATTTCCACCACCGATTTTCAGCAGATAGTTGTAATAGAAAAAAACTCAAGAAAGAGTTTTCATCACAGAACAGGCAACTATTAACTTATTCGACATTTGATTCTTCGAGCTCTTCTTTCTCTACTTATTGAAGTAGAACACGCATTTCCCGACATTAGTAATAACTTTACTGATGGTTGTTTGAACCAAGAAAGGTTCATTTTTGTTTGGCATCTTTTCACGATTGACTAGTTAGTCAAATTCAAGGTCTTGAATATACATCCTAGCCAGGATTTGTCAACATAAATAGATAGTTTTCTATTTAATTTGAGAAAAAGTAATAGATAGTTTTCTATTATTTTATATTATTACAAATGGAGGCGCAAATGTGCACGAGTTGTACATGTGATCAACGTGACTGGTAAGGATACCAGGCCTTTCATCTTTTATGACTCCGCTAAGTGGCATCCTTTGTTTGCTTGGATCGCCCACAGCTTTGTCGACGGTCGCTTGCTCTCACTGTCCAGCGTAGGACGGAGAGCATGGTCGCCATTTTGTTAACCAAGAAGTGGTTTAACTATTGGGATTTGAACATGGAAAACATTCATTACAGTTTAAGGCTTTTGCCAAACTGTATGATAGGCTTAATAGCGGCAGTTTGTCCGCGAAATTTTAGGGCCCAAGTATGGTTCCGATCAGCGAAAGTTATCTCGCTCGTTGCATAACATTTTTTATATCTTAGTAGTAATATAGGCAAGTTTTGCCCTGTACTTGCTTATAGTTTAAAACTTGTGTATGTAGGCACAGGTCAGTTGACCTACTAGCAGCCCGTGCTACTGATGAGACTCACGGAGAGTCGAAACGCGTCTAGCTACTCTGCATGCCGTCACCATTGTTTTATCTTAAACATGGTGGGCCTTTACTCTATAGGACATTCTCAACTTATTTGTCTCCTCCCTAGTAGTTTAAACTCAAGGGAGAAGACATTTTAAGTTAGGAATGTTAAGAAGACATATACAAAGCTCATTGTATATAAGTCACTCTAAGTCTAGAATGGCATTTGGTTTTCCGTATTAGTCCATTGGATTAATTTTGTTCTTTCCCAGAGTCATCTTAGTTACGAAAGCAAGCTAGCTTTCTTTTAGCAAACAGTTTCATAAACCTGAAGTTTCATAGTCATGAATTACCGGGTGAATTACAACAAGTCGCCTCCATCGATCATCGTTTAAAGAACGGCAAGACATGCCTTCTGTCATCGTTTTAAATAACTATCATTAAGCCAGTTCGCTTTTTGATTTATCGTAAGATAAATAGACCTACTGCCTTCTCATATAAGTTTAATATGAGCAATACATGCCGCGTGTCTTTTAGTCCAATACGGAATAAAGCACATTAGGCCTACACAACATTCAGCAAGACATTTAATTGTCAGATTTTAATAAGATATACTTTTCTAGTTTGGAAATTTATCATTTTAAATGTCGGAAAAAGAGCCAGCGTTTGTCGTCTGTTTCATTCGGAAGCCTTTACCGTGTGACATAGAATCAAATATATTTTGTGAGATAAGACAAAATAGGAATTTCAAGTTTAGAAATTCAATGTTGTTTGTTTTAACAACACATCATCTAATAAGTTTTGCCACGACAAAGATTTTGTCGGACACGTTGCCTTCAGTTGATTTTCTTTTAAATCATCTTCATCAAAGATTTCTGTTTTGGAATGCTACATATTTTAGATTTTCTAGTTTGAACTTCTATTATAGCATTTTAAAATCGGTGGTTTTAAAAGAGTTAGTTTGGTCGTCCGAAAGCAGGTACCCTTGTTACCCTCCCACCCTTTGTAATACTATCATTAAGCCAGTTCGCTTTTTGATTTACCGGAAGATAAATAGACCTACTGCCTTCTCATATAAGTTTAATATGAGCAATACATGCCGCGTGTCTTTTAGTCCAATACGGAATAAAGCACATTAGGCCTACACAACATTCAGCAAGACATTTATTTGTCAGATTTTAATCAGATATACTTTCCTAGTTTGGAAATTTATCATTTTAAATGTCGGAGAAAGAGCCAGCGTTTATCGTGTTTCATTCGGAAGCTTTTACCGTGTGACATAGAATCAAATATATTTTGTGAGATATAAGACAAAATAGGAATTTCAAGTTTAGAAATTCAGTGTTGTTTGTTTTAACAACACATCATCTAATAAGTTTTGCCACGACAAAGATTTTGTCAGACACGTTGCCTTCAGTTGATTTTCTTTTAAATCATCTTCATCAAAGTTTTCTGTTTTGGAATGCTACTTATTTTAGATTTTCTAGTTTGAACTTCTATTATAGCATTTTACAATCGGTGGTTTTAAAAGAGTTAGTTTGGTCGTCCGAAAGCAGGTACCGTTGGTACCCTCCCACCCCCTTTGTAATAGCTACTCTGCATGCCGTCACCATTGTTTTATCTTAAACATGGTGGGCCTTTACTCTATAGGACATTCTCAACTTATTTGTCTCCTCCCTAGTAGTTTAAACTCAAGGGAGAAGACATTTTAAGTTAGGAATGTTAAGAAGACATATACAAAGCTCATTGTATATAAGTCACTCTAAGTCTAGAATGGCATTTGGTTTTCCGTATTAGTCCATTGGATTAATTTTGTTCTTTCCCAGAGTCATCTTAGTTACGAAAGCAAGCTAGCTTTCTTTTAGCAAACAGTTTCATAAACCTGAAGTTTCATAGTCATGAATTACCGGGTGAATTACAACAAGTCGCCTCCATCGATCATCGTTTAAAGAACGGCAAGACATGCCTTCTGTCATCGTTTTAAATAACTATCATTAAGCCAGTTCGCTTTTTGATTTATCGTAAGATAAATAGACCTACTGCCTTCTCATATAAGTTTAATATGAGCAATACATGCCGCGTGTCTTTTAGTCCAATACGGAATAAAGCACATTAGGCCTACACAACATTCAGCAAGACATTTAATTGTCAGATTTTAATAAGATATACTTTTCTAGTTTGGAAATTTATCATTTTAAATGTCGGAAAAAGAGCCAGCGTTTATCGTCTGTTTCATTCGGAAGCCTTTACCGTGTGACATAGAATCAAATATATTTTGTGAGATAAGACAAAATAGGAATTTCAAGTTTAGAAATTCAATGTTGTTTGTTTTAACAACACATCATCTAATAAGTTTTGCCACGACAAAGATTTTGTCGGACACGTTGCCTTCAGTTGATTTTCTTTTAAATCATCTTCATCAAAGTTTTCTGTTTTGGAATGCTACATATTTTAGATTTTCTAGTTTGAACTTCTATTATAGCATTTTAAAATCGGTGGTTTTAAAAGAGTTAGTTTGGTCGTCCGAAAGCAGGTACCCTTGTTACCCTCCCACCCTTTGTAAAGCTATTGATTGTCGCTATCGCGTAAAATAGCGCAATCATATGATCATAATGCGATTGCTTTAATGCTCGTACTATCGCACACGCCTGTGCTCTACTTTGCTATTGTCGCTATCGCCTTACTGCTCGCACTATCACATACGCCCGTGCTCTTATCTGCTACTGACGCTATTGATTGTAGTCCTACCTTTAGGACTACTCTATCTATACTAATACTAGAAAAAATGCTCCCCATCCGAGAACCGACAAACCCGAGAACCGAACTCGTGGAGTAGTCCTACAGTTTTGGAACTAAACCCCCCACTGTGCGTAAAGAGCCAGTCACCGACATGACATCATACATAAATGATACACTCCATATATGGACCATCACATTTATCAACAAATGTGGGACTGAACTGTCAACACCTCACGCGCGCGCGCGAGCCAGAGCACTATGCAAGGTCATGCTTGGAGTCATCTGCTGGCTGCTGATAGCTAATGTATGTTTGGAATAAGGATTTAATATTAAATTCTGTATTTTGATTTCATCAATACTATTATAGGCCTATGATATTAATTAATGTTTGATCCCAATCATCGCTTGTTGTTATCAGTGGCCTAATTTATTTCATTGGTAGCATGAATGCATAATAAATCATTCGGAGTCATTACAAGTTAAATAGACCAACTTTCGTACGAAATTTTGTAACCGTGCGAAATTTTTGACTGTGCGAAATTTTGTGACCGTGCGAATTTTTTTGGACCCTACCCACCCCCCCCCCCCCCCCCCCCCCCCCCCCCCCCCCCCCCCCCCCCCCCCCCCCAATTACGTGAAATTCACGAGGTGACTGGCTGGGAAAAAATTTGGGGCAACCTTTTACGAAAATTTACTACCGGGAAGACATACTTCTGCCCCCTGGCTCACATGCCGCGGTACGCGCCTGGGCCGCTTTAAGCATTTTGCCACGGCCGCTTTCAGGTCCCAGTCCGCCCCTGATTATTCAAGCATAACAATATGGTTTCAGCAACGTTAACCATTTGTAGTTTAATAAAATGGAGATTTTTGCGCGTATTGGTTTTAATGTTAATTATTCAAGCATAACAAGATGGCTTCAGGAACATTTTAGATGAAAAAACGGGATTTTTTGCACGCTTCAAACATATTAGTTTCAATGTTTTATTATTCAAGCATAACAAGATGGCTTTAGGAAAGTTTTCTGGACCATTTTATTTAAAAAACTGGACATTCAATATTTAACTATTCAAGCATAACAAGATGGCTTCAGGAACATTTCTGGACCATTTTAGTTAGAAAAACTGCAAATATTTGCGCGCTTCGCGCATAATTATGTTCAATATTTCATTATTCAATAACAAAATGGCTTTAAGAAAGTTTTCTGGACCATTTTCGTTTCAAAAAGTGGATTTTTTTTCGCACTACGCGCGTAGTAGTTTCAATATTAATTATTCAAGCATAACAAGATGGTTTCAGGAACGTTTTCATGACTAATTTAGTTAGGGAGCAGTTCCATTTGTACGCGATAAAAATTGCGAGAATGTTCCGGGCCCCGATGAGTTTTTTATCGCGAACAGTTGCGCGAACAGTTGCGAGAAGCAAAGGATTATTTATCGAGTAGCATATTCCGCTTGTTTAAATATAACGAAAGATAAGTGGTCGGTATGTAAATAGAGCTTCGGGCTATTTATTCTAGTTGTAAGGTACAAATTCAGCATTTCATGTTTTTAGAGATAATGTTATTGATTATGGATGTTTAACGTAAATTGTATTATCCTCGTGTATTTGCTAAACAATGTCCCGCTCTATTTGCTAAACATACCCCAGGGTATAGCAGAGGCCTCGTATCGGGGCCTGATGACTATTTTATCGCGAATCAACTTGAAAAACATCGGGTCCAAAATATATCAGACCCCGATACAGTCGCGATAAATTTATCGCGTATAAATGGAACTGTTCCCTTAAAACACTGGTCATTTTTGCATCTAATTATTAATAACAAGATGGCTTCAGGAACTTTTTCTGGACCATTTTAGTTTGAAAAACTGGAATTTTTTTGCGCGCTTCGCGCATAATTATGTTCAATATTTCATTATTCAATCATATTGAAACGGAATACCGTTTCGGCTTGTTCATTTATACAGTGAGGTATAGGGGAAAATAAGCTTATTAAAAAGTAAGAGTTATTTTTAGCGTTGGTGTTGAAACATTAGTCGATCGTCGAGAACACGTTTTTATATATAAATGTGAAGTTTAGAATCATTTGATGAATACTTTTGCTGTTATGAGTCAAGAAAATGGTCCGAGATTAGCGGACGGACGAACGAATTCTGTATCTTCGGCTAATGTTATTGAAATTGTTGACTGTTTATATCGGGTAATTTGCTCATTTAGGCTTTAAATCTCACCTTTTGATATTCACATAGCCATCCCTAGTTGTGTAAAATAGTCAGGTAGTTTGTCATTGTCTTGTAATGTTCACATTATGTGTATTTTGTGTGTAAATGTGATTTGTAAGGAAAGATGTTCCGATAATATTTGTGCTCTACGCTGAAATTCGCCATATTTTCAGTTCCCATGGAGTCTTTCTAGAAATATAATAACTTATTCTGATTTTTCCAGTAAATCACCAAATCGTTCTGTAAACCACTTGAAGTTGTTGCAAATGTTGTGTAGATGTAAATTCATGTGATATTTGTGATATATTTTATACTTTAGATGCATTTTTCAAACTTACACAAATGTCTCAATTCATGCAACACTTTGCTAAGAAACAGAAACATCAGCACAGCTGTTCGGGGCGTGGCTTAGAATTGCGTCTCGCGTTAAAACTTTGTTCTATTATTAGAGCGATCAAATCAGATGGCTGAATGTCTGTTGCGCGATTAGATGCGTTTCAAATGTTTTGGAGAGTAAATTTTGGGATGAATTTTGTCATTCCGGCGGGGTGAAGCGCCAGAGAAGGTTGGCTACCATACCACTTCCTAAAAGCTGCCCTAGCTCTAGCTCAAACAGGCTAAATGAATCAGAGAGATTCCGCCTAGGAAACTGATTCCACTGTTTAGGCATTGACATGACATCATGTCTATCCATGGAAGTATGGATGTTATTGTGCTTTTGGATCGACATAAGATTCTATAGCAATCAAGCAGAGAATGCTCAACTACCATTGCATTTTTGTATTATAAAGCATGACGTTTTCCAATGTAATTTTGTGCACCAGCCGCTCATGATAATTCTGGTGAAGCAAATGAATTACAGAACGTTCCGCATTCTGCATGCACTAACACGATCAAATCATTGCAAATAGCCAATTATGAAGTCTTGACGTCAGTCTAGCATTATTTACGTCAAAACAAACTATGATGTTGTGCCTGCGTTTGGTCTGCGAAACCAGCTGATTGGTTTTGTTTGTAAACAAACTTTTGTATAATGAGTTCCAAATGGCGTAAAATAATGAAAGAAACAAGCTAGATTTTTCGTGCAAGATACATTGTGATTTTATGTAATTGTTTTAATAATTTTGTGATTACCAATAATATTGATGAAATGAGAATTGTAATATGATGCTCAAAAGAGAAACCCATTAGACGGGTATGGAAACTTATTAATTTACATTTAAAACTTGTGTCAATACTGTTTATTTGTCTCCATTCTTGTTGTTGTACTCTTAAGATCTAAGCTGAATTAACTGAATCTAGAAGGCATTCTGACATCTCCTAAGACACGCTACCAAAAATGATATTTAAGAGAATACTCCTATGGTTCAAGTGGATAGTGTCCTGATAAGGAGGTTCCTATCCCAAACTGGGGGACATACACCCCCGGTTCCGTTTCAATATCCAGATGGCTTTAGGAACGTTTTCTGGACCATTTCATTTATAAAAAATGGATTTTTTTTGCGCGCTTGGCGTGTTGTAGTTTTTTCATCTTTCATATAGTGTCTCTCGTATTTTAGAGTGTTTATGAACCAAGCCAAAGTTTATTACAAATAAATGTAAATATTCATATAGCAAGGAAGAGCTTTCCTAGGCCATTCAAACTTTCTAAAACCCAACAGCTTTATGGGGCTTTGCCCCCTGAACCCATACTGTCTCTGAACCAAGTCAAAATGTATTACAAAATAAATGTAAATATTCATAGCAAGGAGAGCTTTTCTAGACCATTCAAACATGCTAAAACCCAACAGCTTCAGGGGCTCCTACCCCAAGGGCTTCGCCCCTGGAGGGCCCCTTGACCCCACATCGTAGTGGTGAAGACTTACAAATGTATAGCATCCCATACAAATACTTCCAAACCTGGATACTTAGTGACCACACTAATTTCTTAACATAACTTTTTGGTCCCCCCCCCCCTTTTTTCAACTTGAAACTTTTTAGACCGCCCCCCCCCCCCCCCCCCCCCCCATCAAAGTATTTCTGAACACTCCCTTAACAGGTTTGTTTGGTTTTATTCCTTTAGCACTCGCCTTTATTACCTATTAAGGGTCCATATCCAAACTCTCAGTGCTTTTAAAGCATTTTTCTAGCGATTTAAAAGCGCTTTTCCAACGGTATTTCGTTCTATTGTTAAAAGCATCGGAAAAAGATCGGTGATTAACTAGAAGCCTCTCTACTTATCTGGCGTTAACAATAGAACTATTGTAGTACTCTCGATGGCTGCATTAGTGAAGCAGACAGATCAAAGGCGCAAGGAAGGTTGTGTTATATTCTTTAAGAAATACTATAATATAGTTTTTAAAAGGCAAGAGGTGTAAAAAGACAATTTGTGTAGCAAAACAAAAAAATCCCGCTACACACGAATATTTTTGTGAACTTTTATTTTAGAAACATTACAATTTAAAGAGTGAAGCGGACATTTTCATTTTGGGGTGTAAAATAAAACTTAGATCATAGCAACGTCCGGACCAACCACTGCAAATTGTGCGACAAAATGAAACTTGTATACAAAATGAAACTTTCCACAATTTCAACAAAGTACTGTTGAAAAAGCTGGTCATTAACCCTAACCCTAGAACGTGGCAGTGGGGATGGAACGAAGAACAGGGGGAGGGGGTTAAATAAAAAATGGGAAAAATTATGTCCGCCGGCGCCGGAGTTGAACCCGGGTCGGCCGCGTGACAGGCGAGATATACTAACACTCAGCCACGGGGGGAGGGCTTCACAGGCTAATAAATCGGAGACCATATATACCCGTAGTTTAGTGCTACAGGAGATAGAACTTGTGCGCGCGCAAGCCACGTGGTGCTGGCTGTGAGGTGACTGGTGAGACGTAGTAGCGTTAGGGTTATATAAATGCACCTGTGTGTGTGTCGTATAACCCTAACCCTAGAACGTGGCAGTGGGGATGGAACGAAGAACAGGGGGGAGGGGGTGTACAATAAAAAATGGGAAAAATTATGTCCGCCGGCGCCGGGAGTTGAACCCGGGTCGGCCGCGTGACAGGCGAGATATACTAACACTCAGCCACGGGGGGAGGGCTTCACAGGCTAAGAAATCGGAGACCCATATATACCCGTAGTTTAGTGCTACAGGAGATAGAACTTGTGCGCGCGCAAGCCACGTGGTGCTGGCTGTGAGGTGACTGTGAGACGTAGTAGCGTTAGGGTTATCGAGATAAACACAATTGTTTGCGTGCTATGCACGTTTTCGAATGCATTGTGTACAAGCAATTTTTGCGCGTTACGCGCAAATCTTTGTGCAAATTAAACTTTCCACAATTTCAACAAAGCTACAGTTGAAAAAGGTGGTCATTAACGAGATAAACACAAATTTCTGCGCGCTACGCGCGAATTTTCATGCAACCTTTATTTTCAAGCAAAAGAGGCATTCAAGTTGAGTGAATCTGAAATGTTGTACATTGTGGGATGGTCCCAGACCGCCAGCGTCGTAAAAAGAAGCCAACAGGTCTTTTTCTACATGAAATAGTAAGGTATGTGTGTGTGTGTGTGGTGGGGGGGGGAGGGGGGGGGTGTGGGGGGGGGGGGGGGGGGTCCAATAAAAAATATTAAAAATAGTTAAAGGGGGTCACAAAAGTTTTGCAATTTGTAAAGGGGAGGTCAATAAAGTTTCGACACAGACAAATTTCAGTTGCCCAGCCCCCCACCAAAGTATTTCTGAAACAAGATGCTTTGTCTTATATCATCATCTGTGAAAGATGCCATTGCCATCAGTTAGATGGACACTATTTTGTTTAGCATGCAAACATATAAAAATGAAATGTTTCAACTCAATTTAAAAAATTTAAAAAGCACAGGGCTTAAGGGACCGTTCATTATTTATGGTGGAGGGTTGGGGGTGGGACAAATTCAAGACTTGTATGTTAAAATTACCCTACCCCCCGCCCCCCCCCCCCCCCCTACAGCTGAAAATGAAAATGACATGACCCCCCTGCTAACCAGTTGCTTTTTACACCCCCCCCCCCCCCCCCCCCCCCCTCCCTCCCCTCCTACCTGAAAAAACTCAACTTGTCACATACTTATAGGGGCTGTCTTTACCTTTGGAATTTTGTTCATGGATATGTTGGCCAATTCTGTTTGTGCCCTATCTGAACGGGCAATAATTCTTTTATGATTGCCCTTTTTTTATTGTGTGAAAGTAGTAATGGCGAGCGTAGCGAGCGGAGTGTCATATTTTATACATTTTGGGTGGTTTTGTGAGTCTTTATAACCCAAACAAGTTAGCCTACATTCTGAGCAGAAACGTATCCAGTAAAACATTCTACTTTTGTGAGCATTGGTGCAAAGCTGAGTCGAGGTGAAAAGCATGGAAAAAATTACATTTTTTTTAATCATAAAATTGGATTTTGTTACATTATACACCCGTGGCTCTTATTTCTTGACCATTGATGATTATATTAATGTTTTTCCACCACATCATCCGAGGCACAGACAAGATTTGCTGTCCAGAAGTCGTCTCATAGTAACAAATTTTGAAGTTGATAGGTTTTAATAAAATATGCGCAAATCGCAGAAAAAAATTGCATTTTCACGTCCAAAATAATCTCTAAAATCACCTCAATCACAACCGTCTGTATAGTTTTAAAAAAAGTTACACAACCCCCCCTGTTTAAGAATAAAAAAGTAACATAACACCCCCCCCCCCCCCCTATTTCAACATATGAAAGTTACATGACCCCCTATAGTTTACCCCAACCGCCCTCCAGCATAAATAATGAACGGTCCCTAAGTGCTGTTGAACTATACTGTCACGAAGTATCTAAAATTATTATCATATGTCCATCTAATGTGAATAAGTGTTGCCAAAATGGCTCAAACAATTTCTTATTTGTTTCTTACATACATTGTAGTTTTAATTGAACAAGATGTTACATTGGTGTCAAACGTATACACAAATTGGGCTATAAATTGCGGTTTTAGTAAATGCACACAGGATGAGGGACTAATTAAAGATCTGTGATTAAAATGGGGTACATTTCACACCTTGCCCTTAATTGGCGCGTTTTGCGGTTTGACGAACCCAATAATCACCACATGTGGTCTGGCTACGGTCATGTCTTCCTTGGCACTGCTATTGGCCAGTGTGTGCATGATGTCATCGGGGTATCGTGTTGCATTGTGGTCTAGTGCCGGATTCTCGGTATTCATTTTGTCCAAAACTGGAGGGCCACTCTGTTGACTCGGCTAGGATGGCTGATAGTGTTTCTATATTCTATCTTAGTATAGTATTTCCCTGGATAGTGATAGTGGCCCTACGAGGAGGGCTAATTGATTGTCGCTATCGCGTAAAATAGCGCGATTATTATGCTCCTAATACGATTGCCTTACTGCTCGCACTATCGCACCACACCAGTGCTCTTTTGTGCTATTGTCGCTATTGACAATTTGAGCGGCTTTATGAGAGAGGATCATCGGGTCTGGGATCATCGATTGTAGAAACTTCGTACTGGGGACCGGTCAGATATTAAATTGACAACCCTAAAATGATGACTCTGGCAACTCCGCCAAATGTACGTGGTAGCGCTGTAAATGTTCTAAATAAGAACATTTAAGATTATCAGGGGATATGTTAACCACATGCCCACATCGATCTCTTGCTTGTTAGGTTGCAAGTAAGTAACAACAATCAACAACCGGTCAAACAGATCCCTGGTACAACGAACTTCTGCCATTTTAAGATCCTTCGTCTTTCATTTTGACTGAATCCGAAGTAAAGTTCGTTGAATGGAGCAACCCAGTGCTAGTAAAGAAAAATAGTGCTTTGGTGTAGAAGACGATAGACGTACAACTGAAATGACTCGCCACCTTGGTGAAATGTAAGCAGTTCACCAAATGTCATGGAAAAAGCACTCCAGACATGGAAAGACCCAAACTCAAACACTGTACCAGGAGTGTTTAGGGAAGAAGAGGAGGAGGTCCAGATGTATTCATGGTTATGGAGTGAAAGAAGTAAAACACAAGAGTGGTATCGTTGGCTCATCATGGGAAAAGCTCCTGTATGTATTGACCACAGAATTCCTAGAATTTCAGATTAATGCCATCCATGACCAACTCCAGATAAGACAAATGTGAAGCGGTGCCAGTTATGTCACCACCGAAACTGCATCCTGCTCCACATCTTGAACTGTTGCAGATTTTCACTCGAAAATGGAAGGTACAATTTGCGTCGTCACGACCAAACATCGAGAGAAAATCAGAACTGAATACCATATTATGTCGATGAAGCAAACAAAAACAAAACAATCTCAAAGATTCATTCCTACATTCCGAAATAAACTCGCACTCAAATCTCATCATTATTGAATTGACAGTCCCATCAGAGGAGAACCTTGCCCAAACCGCATTCGCCAAAAAGACACATAAATACAAGACGTTGTCACAGGAGACTGCGAAAATAATGGATGATCGTGAACTACTTTCCTTCAGAAGTTGGGAGCAGTGGAATATACAACAACACGTCCAGCAAATGTATAATGATTTCTTATTGAAGGCAACCTTTCATCCTTCATCGAAATGCTACCGTTTTACTACATATAATAAGCCCCCCCCCCCCCCCCCCCCCCCCCCCCTTAAGAGCGTAAAGTATGTTGACCCCTGACGTCACAGTCTGCCATTGAACAGAAAGATAACTCATATATATTCTGGCTTGAAATCTGGTGCATTTGGAGAACAATTCTTTATGTTCCCCCCGGCCTTTGCTGAGACGAATGAATGATGATTGTGAGAGTGCGCTGTATGCATTTTGGGGTGTTAATTTGTGTGAAAATCGAAATTATAATTATTGACTTTGAACATTCATAAATTCAGTATTAGACTAGGTACTTCGTTGTAATTTTGACACAAGACAGTAACATATGTGAGACAGTTTCTGAAAAAGTTACGACTCAATATTATGATTGGTTACGTAACCAGGGAACATTTTCAAAATCATGACATTTTTACCCCAAAAATCGTATTTTTCTCGTTTGTTTTAGCTATTTTGGCGAAATTTGTTACGAATGTCAATGTTGTTACATACCAACGTGTTGGAAATACGATTAGCTTTAAGATGAGACTACTATGAAAAATGTTGAATAATTATATCACGTTCTCTGCCCTAAAACATATTCATGTAGGTGAAATGGAGGCTCAAAAAAATTACCCACCGCTAGGTGCACTTAAGACCAGTGTTTTCAGAAGGCTAAGGGTATGAGCTAATACAATATCATAACCAGATTGACTGTCAATTTGTTCCGATAGCAACAATAGCGGCTCTCCATCTATATTGTATTTTAAAAATACATTGAAATGCGGAATGAGATATGAACTTCAAATAAAAAGCAAACAGTTGTATTTTTACAAGTACAACACGTTTCTGCAATAATCTCAATTTTGATATCTGATGGACATCATAAAAAGAAGCGTTAATATTTCTGAAAACACTTAATAAACACTTCAACACGTTTATTTTTATGTTTTACGTGTAAAGGTATAGGAGGCATTGCATACGATAAACGTTTGCATAAACACTACAACACGTTTATAGAGGTATTTGTTGTATAATTATTAACACCCCAACATGTTTCTTATTGCTGATATAAACATGTTGGTGTGTTAATAAATATTACAAAATTACATTCTATAAACGTGTTGTAGTGTTTATGCAAACGTTTATCGTATGCAATGCCTCCTATACCTTTACACATAAAACACAAAAATAAACGTGTTGAAGTGTTTATTAAGTGTTATCAGAAATATAAACGCTTCTTTTTACAGTGTAGTTACGAACCAATCAAAGAGCATTTATGTTTCTTAAAAGAAACTATTACATGGAGTTGAGTGCATTGAAAACGTATATATTGCACTCAGCGTGTGCGCCGTGCTTTGTTTTAAATCGTTGATTTAGCACGGGTTCGTAGAAAACTGCGAGTGATATTAAAGACTTATTAATATTTCTTTATTCATTATTGAAAATGGTGTCCTCAAAATAAGTAACTGGCCAGGTAATTTAAATACGGTATGCTCTCAACTCCAAAACTATAGCTTGCTTACTTGCTTGCTTGCTTAATTCGAGTTGTGTTCTCGATCTACAATGGCTCTCCACACTTTCCTGCTCTTCCTGTACAATAGCTCTTACGTAAAAATATTAAATTTGTAATTTTTTCATCAGCCATCTTGGTATAATGGCGGCCATTTTCAAAATGGCCACCATTTCAGACTTATGTCGACCATATCTCAGCTCAAAAAGTACTTAGAGTTGTGATTGAAATTATTGCAGATGCATACCAACGAGATCCTAAAGATTTTGTTCCAATTTTGTTATGACCCAACTGGAGGTTTCAAAATATGTTTTCCTTCGTTGTGATGTGCATGGCGCACATATTTATACTTTGGGGAACGTGGCAATCGTTTTACTGGGAATTTTTCTCCTGAAAAAATGTATCACTGCTTTTTTAAAAAGTTGATCTGAAGGCCCATGAATCACAACCCCCTCCCCCTCCCCAAAAGGTACATTCTTAGAGGCACTGACTTTGTTTATATTAGCCCTCTGACATTTATCGATCTACTCATGCAAGATACTGGACTGGAGACGAGTAATATAAAGACAGCAATGAACGACAGAAGAGTGTGGAGAGCCATCGTAGATCGGGGACACGACCCGAATTAAGCAAGCAGCAAGCGCTCGTAATTGGTTCCCATGTAAACACCACAAGCTCTGTGGTCCAGTGCGTAATATTTCGCCGTGATAGCAAGAGGGACCGGGTTCAAGACAGTCTACTGTAATGGTGCTGCCACGTATATCCGTGTGAGCTGGGCGGCCCCTTATACCGTCTATAGAAAACAATAGAGTCCAATCAGCAAAAAAAAAGTCAACGGCCGCATTTGGGTTTTTTTGTCATCGGGTCCATACCGTTCTATACCGGGTCTATACCGGGTCCTGACCGGTGCAGTGCATACCTCCTATGCGGCCGAACCGGTCATCAAACCGCCCTTTATAAGCTGAACAAACTCACTGGGGCATTAGCGAGGCGTTTCGAGTCAATGAAGAAGACTTCAAAGATCTTCTCCTTATCCCTGGCTTGGATAAGGAGCCTCATATTTTTCTGAAAATCAGTGTTTCCCCAAGACAGGGTTTAATATTAGGATGGTCACTTAGCACAGCAGCCTCATTGATCTTCCCGCATCGCATAGTATTTCGGCCTGTATCCATTTTAAACATGGGACCACCGTACAACTTGTAACGTTTCACGTCCAATAATTCTCAAAGCGTACGTAATACTGAAGCGAAGATGGTAGACACGAACGGCCGTTAATTTTGAATTTCCATTAATTTCAATGTAACAATGGATTGTGCCCGGGATTTTGATTATATGACCCCATAAAATTCATCACACGTTGGAACTAAATTATTTCATCCAAAAACCGCTGGAGTTGGATAACCAACTCCAGTGTCAGTATCATTTTTTGACAGCAAGCTGTGTGTAAATCTACCGCGTGCACAGCGCCACCAATTCTATGCTGACTAACACGCCGGTCACCGACGCATTCCAGACGATTATCATAATTTATTCAAATATTCAAAAGGTAGGCATTATCCCAGTGCCGAGGAGCCGAAAATTACCTTTTTTCAGCACCCATGGGTGTTGGAGCATCCATGAGTGTTGGATTTTTCCCAAGTGGGTATTTTTTTCCATTTGGGTGCTCCTACTCTACTCTTACTCTTATTTCACCTTTCACTCTTTCTACTACCTTTTCTAGCTTATGTTCTTCCTTTCGCATCCCAGTTGGCTAGGATAGGTGAGCCAAGTTAACTGGCTAGTTAGTTCGCCTTTCTGGTTTGTCTAGGATAGAGGTTCTATTCCTATGTGTAGGTTATAGGCGCCTAATCCCTGGAAAGATCGAGACTTAACTGATATCTTTCTGAGGTACAGGATACAGATCCTCAGTTTGATGGTGACGGCGCAACACCACACGGTATTAGTGTGGGTGCCAACTGGTGATGTTACTATCCCTCTCTCTTTTCTTCTTCCTCTCCCAATCATAGAGTAAGAATAGGTGTTGCATTTAAGGTGTGGGTACCCTTCACGAGGAAGGATCTGGGCGCCCACCTCGTTGTATGTATTTCCATCAGTACACGCCCATGGAAACCTTATAGATAACCTATGATGACGAAACTTAGTAATGGGGCAGCCACCAGCCTAGCATACCAAGGTGGTACCTCCGGACCCAGAGGGGAAAGTAATGGGCAACAAAACCAATCCCGACCCTTGTCCTGTGATGACGCACCGAATGGAGCCGAAGGAAGGACTATGGGAAAGGATCTTAAGTTAAGAAAAGTCATACGATTTGGTACATGGAATGTGAGAACGCTATCACAGCCTGGCACTCTGGAGCTTCTGACCAGACAGATGGACAGATGCAAAGTGAACATCCCAAGTATTGCTGAAGTACGCTGGTCAGGAAAAGGCCACTTCTCCACAGATGACCACACCATATACTACTCAGGAAATGAGAAAGGAGGGAGCAAAGGTGTAGCTTTCATCACCAGTAAAATCATCTCAAAGTATGTCTTGGGCTACAACCCAGTCAGTGACAGGATCATCTCCATCAGATTCCAAGCTCGGCCTATTAACCTTTCAGTCATTCAAATATATGCACCAACCTCCGCAGCCTCTGATGAAGATATGGAATGTTTTTACAGCCAACTGCAGGAAACCCTTGATGGCATTCCGAAGAGAGATATCATCATGATAACAGGTGATTTCAACGCAAAAGTTGGAGAAGGCATTCAAAGCGAAGACGAAACCATGGCCTTGGGCCCGCATGGCTTGGGAAGCAGAAACGAAAGAGGTAGTACACTCGTGGATTTCTGTGTAGCAAACAGACTTACTATCACAAACACAATCTTCCAACAACACCCGAGGCGGAAGTACACTTGGATATCACCAAACGGCATCACAAGAAACCAGATTGACTACATCCTCATTAGCAGTAGGTGGAAATCTTCTATCAAGATAGCAAAAACCCTGCCAGGGGCAGATATAGGTAGTGACCATCAACTTCTGATTGCTGATTTTCGAATCAAGTTGAAGATGACCAAAGGTGCTCCCAAACCCTGCAGATTTGATTTGCAGCATCTTGATGACAAATGCAGAGTGGAGACCAGAAATCTGTTTCAAGAACTGATGGTTAGAGATGAGGAAACAACTCCTGATGAACTCTGGCTGGACATCAAAAACTCTATTCTCAGCGCAGCCAAAAAACATGTTCCTAAGAAACATAAGAGAAAGACCACATCATGGCTGTCACATGAAACCATCAACTTAGCAGATGAAAGACGCCAATTGAAGGAAGCTGGTCTGCAAGGCAGTAACCTATACAGAAGACTTTCAAGTGAGGTTCAATTGAATTCCAGGAGAGATAAAAATAAGCATATCCGACAGCAATGCCAAGAACTTGAGGATCACAGTTTTCACAAAAACAGCAGAGAGCTCTTTAGATGTATAAAAAACATCACCTCAAGAACGACAACTAGATTGGCTATCATCAAGGATGAGCAAGGAAAAGTCTTGACTGAGAGTGACGAAATCAAGGATCGTTGGAAAAACTACTGTGAAAATCTGTATGCGTCCCAAGAAGAGACAAATGGCTCACAGGAGTCTCCCCCGCCTCCACTAGGTGAAGATGAGCCTGATATTCTTCTGTCTGAGGTCCAGGAAGCCATCAAGAAGTTAAAAAGTCAAAAGGCACCTGGTCTAGATGATATTCCAAGTGAGCTCCTGAAGCAAGCTGATGATTCTGTAGCAGTTATTATGCAAAAGCTGTGCAATACTGTGTGGAAGTCAAGAGTATGGCCAGAGGATTGGAAGAGATCAGTTTTCCTTACACTTCCAAAGAAAGGGGATGCTAGCGAGTGTAAAAACCATCGTACTATCGCTCTGATACCACATGCAAGCAAAATCCTGCTGCACATCATCAACGAACGTCTCAGACCTCATCTTGAACGTGAACTTCCTGCTGAGCAAGCCGGTTTCCGGAAAGGCCGCGGCACAAGAGATCAGATAGCCAATGTACGTCACATAATGGAAAAATGTTTTGAATTCCAGAGGGAGCTCTTCATGTGCTTCATAGACTACGCTAAGGCCTTTGATTGTGTGAGATATTCCGCATTGTGGACAGCACTGCAAGAAATGGGAATCCCTTACCACCTCGTCCACCTAATTCGCAATCTGTATGATGGTCAAGCTGCCTGTGTGCGCACTGAGAAAGGAAATAGTGATTGGTTTGCTCTAGGTCAGGGAGTCCGTCAAGGGTGCATACTTTCACCAGCACTCTTCAACCTTTATGCAGAGTCTATAATGAGACGTGCATTGGATGATTGGCCAGGGGGGCTGTCAGTAGGTGGATACCAAATACACAATCTACGTTATGCCGATGACACCACCCTGTTTGCAACAAATATGGAAGAGATGGCGGAACTCCTGAAGAAAGTAAAGGTGGAGAGTGAGCAGCTTGGCCTACGTCTAAATGTCAGCAAGACCAAGATCATGTCCATAGGCACAGATGGTGTTGGAGAGCCTCTCATAATTGATGGTAATGAGGTGGAATCGGTCTCGAAATTCAACTTCCTTGGATCCCTGATCACCAAAGAGGGTGGTTGCAGCCAAGAGATTAGACACCGTTTAGCAATGGCCAGATCAGCAATGATCAACCTAAGCAAGATCTGGGCTGACAGAGGAATAACCAGAGCAACAAAAACCAGGCTAGTCCAAGCCCTTGTATTTCCAATTGCCATGTATGCATGTGAGACGTGGACCCTAACCAAAGCTGACAAAAACAGAATAGCTGCTTTCGAGATGTGGTGTTGGAGGCGTATGCTTCGTATCGTATGGACAATGAGAAGGACCAATGCCAGTATTATTGAAGAAATAGGGGTGTCTAAACGACTTCTTCATGCTATCAACACCCAAATGCTGAGCTACTTCGGCCATATCTCACGTCGCAAGGGTAACAACCTAGAGAAGATGATCATGCAAGGCATGATTGAAGGGAAGCGTAAGAGAGGCAGACCTCGTTCCCGGTGGATTGACCAAATAAAATTGATTACTGGACACCCTCTCCGTGATTGTTACTCCTTTGCTGAAAATCGTTATTTGTGGCGTAGTATCTGTAAGGTCACGAGCTGTCAGTCATGACTGGACCGAACCAACCAACCATTCAAAAGGACCGTTTTCGCTACGTACGTTAGTATACGACTTTCCTATCCCAAAATTAATAGTATCCCTGATGTAATCAAGAAGTTTCGGCCTGAACGCGATCTTTGTTTTACTAATCAACATTTGTAAAATTTATTTATTCTGTTTTAATACGGAATAAAGCAAAAAAAAAATTAAATCAAAAGTCAACTGATTTTACAAATGTTGATAAAAGTAGTAAAAAAAATCGCGGCCGGTACCCAGGCGTTCCGACCGGTTAGGAACCGGTATGGAGGTGGTATGCACACGGTGAGGACACGGTGAGAACGGTAAGCTAGACCTGTATATGAGGCCGGTTATATCCCGGTACCAGGCCGATGAGAACCAACCCGGTACAGACCCGATGAGGAGGTGTTATGCACCCGGTGAGACTAACGGTAAGCTAGCAACGTATGAGGACGGTGAGCCCGGTACCAGACACGGTATATAACAGTATGGACCCGGTGACCACCAACAAAAATCAATGCGCCCGTTGACATTTTTACTGATTGTTTGGACTCTGTTGTTTTTCTATTAGACGGTAAGGTGGCCGCCTATACCACCACCGCCCTGCGAACGAGCGCGAAACGGGTCCGCCGTCTTTTTTGCCGTCCTCAAACCGGGCTCTCACCGTTCGCCGCCGCTTTTACTCGCCCGGCAGGAGTTTTGAATATGCTCAAAATTCCTGCTGGGCGCGGATGGCCGGCAATGTCCCCGGCAACGTGTTCAACGGATGGGAAACGGCCCGACGTGTGTCCCCACTGTGTTCCGCCGTCTGCACCAATTTGTCACACAGTAAGGGGTCGGCCAGCTCACATGGATAGGCCTACATGTGAGTAATACAGAGATTCCCGGAATGTGAGTGAAGCGGCGAGCTTGAAGCGGCGAGCTTGAGCACACAGCTTATAAAGGGCGGTTTATAAAGGGCGGTTTGATGACGGTATCAAGGTGGTTCGTTCGGTACCCCAGCGTTCCGGTCGGTGAGGACCTGGTGATGAGGAGGTGGTATGAGCCCGGTTCCAGACCGATGAGGACCCGGTATAGAGCGGTATGAACCAGGTGACAAAAAAAATCAATGCGGCCGTTGACATTTTTTGCTGATTGTTCACCGTGTTGGACTCTATTGTATTTCTATAAGACGGCAAGGGGCTGCCCAGCTCACACGGATACATGTGAGGGGGCCATAATTTAACAACCTGGTGAAAAAGACCGGCGCGAAACGGGCGCGCCGTCCTTATACCATCCTCATACCGGGCTTTTACTCACCCGGCAGGAGTTTAGAGCATGCTCAAAACTCCTGCCGGGCGCGGATGGTCCCCTGAACGTGTTTAGCGGACGGGAAACAGCCCACGGTGTGTCCTGACCGTGTGCCGCCGTCCGCACCAATCAAATACCGGGACGCTAAATTCGCAATACCGGGACGCTAAATTCGCATAAGAAAAAAATATATAAGTTCTAGGCCGAAAACACTGAGGATTGGGCATTATTTGTTGACTGTTGTGCTTTTTGGAATGCGAAATTTTGTGACCGTGCGAAATTTTGAGACCGTGCGAAATTTTGCGATCCTACCCCCCTCCCCCCTCCCTCCCCCCCCCCCCAATTTTGCGACCGTGCAACATTTTGCGACCCTACCCCCCCCCCCCACCCCCCCCCCCCCCCCACCCCCCACCCCCCACCCCCCCCCCCCCCCCACTTACGTGAAATTCACGAGGTGACTGACTGGGAAAAAATTTGGGGCAACCTTTTACGAAAATTTACGCCACTGTCGGGACGACATATACTTGCGCCCCCCCCCCCCCCCCCCCCCCCCCTGGCTCACATGCCGCGGTACGCGCCTGAATAAGACAGGGACAATATAATTATCTCACCCTATAAATAATTATCTCAGTGATTACACCGCTAAGGCTGAACAGAATGTGAGATTCTCGGTGACTGACTGCGTATCCTTTGGGACAAAATGTCACTTGATTCTCACTGATTGACTATACTAGTTTTGTCTTTTTCACTAAATGACCCCCATTCCCGTGATGGCACTGTCCGATCACACCGCACTATTATAAGCCCCTCCCTCGCCCCCGCCCTAAATATGCGAGGAAATATAAATTCCATCTGATATGAGTCAGCATTATAAAACAGTTTAAAACGCCACTTTGTGTTGACAGCGAGCGCAATGATGAAATACTGCGCCGCGTGCCGCATGCTCGCGTACTTTTTATACACACGTAATACGCGTTTGCCACCTCACGCCTATTCCATAACAACGGAAAATTAGTGTTTACAAAACAACATTTGAGATCAGCGGTTTTTTCACAGTTTTCTTCCGCTCGTGGGCTGCTAAAGACAAGGAAACATGGGTACGTCTTGTTGAAAAGCCAATTACGGATGAGAAAGTGATCGATATATACCTCGATTGTAATTGTACATTCTCAAAACGCAAACCGGCATCCTCAGACCACGAGCTATCTTGTGAAAAGTAACAAAAAATGTCGCGTCGAAGGAAGAATTCGGAACCGGATGTATGTAAGCTCACGAGCTCACAACGCTATTACCATGATTACAATTTGGAGGTAGGAACACTGTTGACATCTAAGCACGCTAAAATAAAGACATGGAACACCGTCGAATAAAACATCTTCAAGAACTATTATACCTTCATAATAGCCAGCTTGAATTTATCAAATAACTGTATTGACGATATGGCTCTCCACTCAACTGTAGCGGTAGTCTGGGGCACGCTTGTCTTGGTGACAGGGCTACCTGGCAATCTTCTAATTATGTACGTATACTGTAAAAAAAGAACTCGAACCAGCGCTCACGTTTTCATTCTAGGAATCGCCGTATCTGACATAATAGCATGCCTTGTTCTGCCTCTGAGTATGTACAACTGGACGCATGAATTTACGTTTGGGAATTCCAACTTGTGCAAAGTTACCTTATGCGCAAGATTTTTTCGTAGTTATTTGTCGCTGTTTCTTACAGCGGCACTTGCCGTTGATAGATATTGCGCTGTTTGCGAACCAGACAAGAGATTGGAGTTACATCAAGCGGCGACTGTTGTTGGGGCGTGTGCGTTTGTTGCTTCCAGCGTGTCATTTCCATCAGCAATGATATTTGGAATTAAGGAAGACGTTGACGGCACCAGTTCTACGTGCGACATCCTTGGACCAACATGGGCGAAAGAAGTGTTCTACACGTTTGAAACAATGAATCATATTCTTGTTTTCTTTGTGATAATCTGCATGTACTTATTGCTGTTTGTGGCCGCGTATAAAACCCGCAAACGAGCGGCGTCGCGCACCGCGCTTGTGACAAATTTATCTAGAAATGCACGAAAAGCGTGGACGGCAGTTGACCCCGAAAATGACTCGGACATATCAATTTGTATTGTGAATCGACAAAGACGCAACTCTCCTCGAATTCCATCAACAGGGAGCAAAGACAAGGACACTCCAGTCACCGGAATTTCCTTGATGCCATACGACGATTCAGATTTACTGATGGCTGACATTCCTTCACGACCACCTCATCAGCTTCCACCAGTATATCCTCCGCTCCATCTCACCTCACTGCCTCCACTAAATACGTCTCTAATTCCAGACATGTCAGCAGAACCCATGCAAAGATCATCGAGTTTTCTTATTCAGCCTAGTCTACCCAGCATTCCTGAAATTCCTGGCACCGTGAATCACCATATTCCGACCAAGCAGCAGCTGCATTCCCGCCATTCTATGCATTCCCGCCATTCCATGCATTGCTCACGACCCGATAACAGGTGGTGCTCTGCGTTACAAAGATCCAGTGCAGATCATATTACACAGAGGGATTGTTCGCAAATTTCGATGAGCTCTGATGAAGTTGGATTGCACGGAAGTCAACATCGAAAGCTCTTGTCTGCATTGAACACCATGCTAGTGGCCTCGTCTCTTGTAACATTGATAACTTGGTTACCGCCGATAATAGTGTTTCTATTGCCAAGATCTCTGACAGAACCATTACGCCTCACGAGTCAACCATTATTTATGCTGGTTACGTTGGCGAAACATTTTGCAATTTTAAACCACACCATTAAAGCTGCTGTTTATGCAGCAACGAATCAACGTTTTCGAAATGAATCTTCAGAATGTTTGCAAAAAATCACAAATTGGATTTCATCTTGAACTAAATATTTGTGCGTATAATTATTTAATAGAATAAAATATAATCGAAAACACTCATCATGTTCAATATCCATGACCTAACTGACTTTTTTTATTTGAAATCATCTGGTTAAACAAACGTTAAACACAGTTTTGAGACTAAGAAAATCCCATGCCGATTTACCGTTAATTTTGTTAAAGCATAAGTGTATCGTATCCAACATTTTTAGTGGTTCAAGCATCTCTCTACTATAGAACCAAGATAGATACTGTATCACTACATGAACGATTATCAATCAAGCCAGATATTGCCAAGTGCCAACAAGTCCGCTTCGTAGTTCTTTTCCTTGTCACTCTATGAACAACACTCTCTAGCCTGCCACGCCCGCTGTGGTGTATGTACCGATAGAGGGCTCATTACTCGCAGTGACCACTCAGTCTGCCACTCCCTTCCTCTGATCTCACCCGTAAAGGCGGTTCTCGGATGAGAGATCTGAAGAGGGAGAGGATTTTGGCATGTAATGTATCAGAGGGTGTTGTTCGAAAACGTGATAGTGAAATTAAACAAGGTGTACAAGTAAGTGCCAAGCTGATTGACAAGTATGGTGATTAAATCGCATACTAATGCTAGAATCTCTATTAATTAAAGGAAGATGATTACCAAAACATGCCCTCTAATAATGAATGGGTATAAGTGATACCTGCATTATAGCACTATCTGTATACCAAGCACGGATACAATTATGATAAAATTGAAATAAACAATAAAACCATTGTAGTCCATATTATATCACCAGGAATATATCTTGCGCTGTTTCAACTTATGCATTTACATCAGCACATTTGAGATTTGGAATATTAGGTAAAGAAATACGGCCAAGCTCAAGTTGATTTCCACAAAATATAGGTCTTTATCCATTCAATTCAAACTTATATCGTCCTTTTTTTACGATTTGTCCAGTTACCAGGCTATAGACGATTTCGTCCCTTCAGCATGTCGTCGTTTTTCTAGAATGTCCTGTTACAAGTTATCCATTGCCAGTTTGTCATTTTCAAGTTGACCATTTTCAATCATTTTAACCGATCGGGTCCATTTTGTAATTTTGCCTTTTTTATGTCTTTTCCAAATTCGTGGTTTTTTTCGTTTGTCCTTTTCCTATACTTTTGTGTATTCGCAATTTTCCTTTTTTCAATACGTCCTTGAATTTCTTTCAATTTTAATTTTTTCCCATTCTCATATCGTCCACACTCAAGTCCTTTTCTTCTCAAGTCGCCTTTCTTCTCCCATTCGTCCTTGCCTTTTTGTTTTTTGCCATTCAATCTTGATTGTCTCATTTAGTCCTTTTGCCATTTCATTAGTATGACTTATAGCACGAGGCAGCGTAGCTGCCGAGTGCTATAAGGAATTAATAGCACTCATCGACAGTGACTATTTTAGTGATGATTTATGTGGCAGAGCTCTACCCTACACACCAGATACACACCACTTTCACAGTAGGGCACCTCTCACTCACCCAGACTTAGACAATCATCTACTAAACACACACACACCAAGTTGGCTAATAATTACAGTGCTGTAATTAATCAGGTTATTTACGATGTCAAATTTACAGCATTCTGAAGCTGTACAATAAGTGAAATTTGTGGAATTCTGGATTGGCTGTGTATGTGCTATAAGGAATTAATAGCACTCATCGACAGTGACCATTTTAGTGATGATTTATATGGCAGAGCTCTACCCTACACACCAGATACACACCACCTTCACAGTAGGACACCTCTCACTCACCCAGACTTAGACAATCATCTACTATTAAACACACACACACCAAGTTGGGTAATAATTACAGTGCTGTAATTAATCAGGTTATTTACGATGTCAAATTTACAGCATTCTGAAGCTGTACAATAAGTGAAATTTGTGCAATTCTGGATTGGCTGTGTATGTGCTATAAGGAATTAATAGCACTCATCGACAGTGACCATTTTAGTGATGATTTATATGGCAGAGCTCTACCCTACACACCAGATACACACCACTTTCACAGTAGGACACCTCTCACTCACCCAGACTTAGACAATCATCTACTATTAAACACACACACACCAAGTTGGGTAATAATTACAGTGCTGTAATTAATCAGGTTATTTACGATGTCAAATTTACAGCATTCTGAAGCTGTACAATAAGTGAAATTTGTGCAATTCTGGATTGGCTGTGTATGTGCTATAAGGAATTAATA
The DNA here is from genome assembly GCA_035610835.1 of Ophiura sarsii. NCBI lineage: Eukaryota > Metazoa > Echinodermata > Ophiuroidea > Amphilepidida > Ophiuridae > Ophiura > Ophiura sarsii. The sequence goes on along the minus strand of CM069448.1, from coordinate 77,024,118 downwards.
GCACTCATCGACAGTGACCATTTTAGTGATGATTTATATGGCAGAGCTCTACCCTACACACCAGATACACACCACTTTCACAGTAGGACACCTCTCACTCACCCAGACTTAGACAATCATCTACTATTAAACCAAACACACACACACACCAAGTTGGGTAATAATTACAGTGCTGTAATTAATCAGGTTATTTACGATGTCAAATTTACAGTATTCTGAAGCTGTACAATAAGTGAAATTTGTGCAATTCTGGATTGGCTGTGTATGTGCTATTATTATTCTAATAGCACATACACTGCAGAAAATTACTGCAGAAACAATTAACATTGATATCATCATTAATTATCACTTCAATAATGTTTAAATTTAATAAAATAAAGAACATTTTGAGGTTTTGAATATTTTTCTATTTGATTGTGTTCCGGCTCTCAAATTATTTAAATCTGGTACAACTGATCACTCGCACAGAGTGAAAAGTCGCTCCATACAGAGTGAAAATCACTCGACACAGAGTGAAAATCACTCTACACAGAGTGAAAATCACTCGACACAGAGTGAAAATCACTCTTTTCGAGTGACAATAATTTCACTCTGAACTCATCAACCGCAAAGAGTGAAAAGTCACTCGACACCGAGTGAAAAATCACTCTTTACGAGTGACAATGACTTCACTCTGAACAACGAGTGACATTTTCACTCTTTTACATTAAGAGAGTACATGATAATATTTGGTGTGGTTCGAGACCCATTATAATGTTGAAACCTGTAGAAAGAATGCGCGCAAAGCGCGCAAAGATTTTCAGATTTTAAACTAAAATGGTCATGTAAAACTTTCCTGAAGCCATCTTGTTTAGTTAGAATAATGAAACATTGAAACCAATACGCGCAAAGCGCGCAAAAATTGGCATTTCTACCACTTAAAAGGTCCAGTATGACGGTTTTAACGTCTCTACATAATATTTGGTGTGGTTCGAGACCCATTGTAATGTTGAAACCTGTAGAAAGAATACGCGCAAAGCGCGCAAAGATTTTCAGATTTTAAACTAAAATGGTCATGGAAAACGTTCCTGAAGCCATCTTTTTCAGCTTAAATAATGAAACATTGAAACTGATACGCGCAAAGCGCGCAAAAATTGACATTTTAAACACTTGAAAGGTCCAGTATGATGTTTTTAACGTCCCCACATAATATTTATGGTTCGAAGCCAAATATGCGAATCTTAAATTAAATAGTCCAGACAAAACGTTTCTGACACCATCTTGTTATGCTTGAACAATGGAACATTGAAATTAATACGTGCAAATCGCGCAAAATTGGCATTTTTAACATTAAAAAGGTCCAGTATAACGTTTTTAACGTACCCCACATTAAAATTATGGGGACGCACCCCCGTAACCCCCCCCCCCCCCCCCCCCACCCCATTTGCGCCGACTATGCCCCTCCTTCCTCCCCCTACCTCCTTCTTCTCCTCTTCCTCCTTTTTCTCCTCTTCCTCCTTCTTCTCCTCTTTCTCCTTCTTATTCCATTTTACTCTTTTGCATGGCCTGCTACTGCTGGGCCCCCTGCATACGCCACTGCGGAAGTGTCGGTTTTAAGGCATGAAATTCCAAGAAATTCGACATCCTTGTATCAGTTTTTCTCCACATTTAAATAAACAATGAACTTCGAAGGCCATTAATAGTTCGCCAGTAGAGCTTCGCGATAATTACAGACTGAGCACATGCAGAGCGCAATGCAAAGAACAGTCTATATTAAATTGTTAATGCAATATGTATTGTTTTATTAATAAAGGCGTGGTTGTCCTCGGGAGGTCTTTGATTATGCATAACATGTATCGGAAACAACAATTTCGATTAATCTGTCATTCACACAATCATCAATAACATGCTGACTAACCTGGAAATGGTGAGACTATATGGTGATTACAATGAGTAAAACAATGGATGGAACTACATGTAGCAGTTGCTTCAACGAGACACAAATGTTAGAGCTATCGTTGGAACACACTAACATGGGTACGAAGAGGTCACATTTGTTGCTGTTATTGCTTTTGCTTCCATTAATAGGCGCATTGGGAAACTCGCTCGTCATATTTGCCATCTATCGTTACAAATTCTTGCAAAAACCGTGCAACTATCTTTTGGGCTCCCTTGCTGTGGCCGACATACTGGTCTGCGGGATTCTCATGCCCACTGCCATCGCTGCAATGTTGCGAGACGAAGGCACGTGGAGTTTCGGACTGCCATCGTGCAAAGCATTCATCTCTCTGGAGATAATCTTAACAAATGCTACGATATGGCATTTATCTCTTATCGCCACAGATCGTTATTTCGCTATTACCAAACCCGTATGGTACGCCCCTCGTCATAACATGAACACCGTTATCACTGCTCTTATGATTTCGTGGACGGTGTCCGTATTGCTGTCTGTTCCAGCACTAATCCTTCCAGTTGGGGAACCACTCAAGAGTGAACATGACTTTCTGTGCATTCCGAAGAAGAGCTCCTTCTACATCATATCGACGGCTGTCTCCTTCTACGTACCGTGTACTTTATTAGTTACTCTTTATGGATTCATCTTTCGCGCCATTCGACAATTGGGACGCCGTGATAAAACTTTGATTGACAGCCGATCAAACAATTTAAATCCTTTCCCTGCTACTTCTGGACGTGATGAAACTACTAGTGTTCAGAAGGATGATAATGAAGAGATTTACAGGTCAAAATTGTTTGTGCCAAGAGCTATGACTACCGTGTCTGGTCAAAATAGTAGCGATAATCTTGATAATAGCAACCGACCGAAAACACCAACCATACGACCAACTCCTAAAACGCTCATCACATGCGTTAGGGAAAAGCGCGCGACCAAGATCCTCGCAGCCATCCTGTGCACGTTCATCTTCTGCTGGATGCCGTTCTTTGTTTTCCTAACCCTTCACGGAGTACATCATGATCTGCCAATCGATTCTATCACTTTCCATGTAGTTCAATGGTGCGGCTGGTGCAACAGTGTAATAAATCCGCTTTTGTACGCTTCTATTAAGGGAGATTTTAAGGGAGCCTTCAAACGGATGTTTTGTAGATAGGATGCAGTATTTCGGCAGCGCAGCAAGTCAAAACGAAAAGGAAAAAAGTGTATATACTTTAGGTCCCAGAATGTGAAAATACGGATGGTCTGTGAACTACTTTCCCATAGAAGTCCAGTATAGGCCTATCCCAGGCGATACTAGAGGCCTACACATGTTACAGTGTAATTTGTCCTAGTATTGAACGATACTGGTATTCATAATTTTGTTCCAGTCTCGCCCGATACTGTCACATTTTATATAGCCCAGTATCGACCGATACTGGAACACTGATTTTGTACAGGTATCGTACGATACTAGGTGTTTCAGTATCGCCCGATACTGTGACAGTCCAGAATCTGGGACCTAAAGTACACTTTTCCGAGCACGTTTTATCTAACAACCGTTTTGCGTATTTTTTACCCAATCACAACAACAACAACCAAACCTATTGGAATGCACAAAGAACATGTTCTTCTGCTCTTCGGTGCAGGGTTATTCTACTCCGGCTAGATTTGAAATTGGGGACATCTACATATTTACAGGCGACTGAATTGGATTATTCCATTTCAAATTCATACACCTCTATATCATGGAAGACATTACCTTAATAATCATCCCCTCAGGGAGTAGTGTGAATTTCAAATGGGGTTACCTGATGGGTGACTTGATGTCCAAGGTCATGTCTTCCATTTATGGATTTCAAATGGAAATGACCATTTCAAGTTTGCAAGTCGGACCTATTTTTTTAAAAGTGACACCTTGTTGCGATAAAGACAGTACAGAGTAATCGCTAAAATATCACTACCAAATTTGCCTTACGACGGCTGCTGTGTGCAGGTCACTCTGTGTAAGAGGTTCAAACAAAAATCCTTTACACGTTATATACTGACTCGAAGACCAACAAAAAAACCATAATTATTATATGTCTGAATCTCTTGAGGTTGCACACCACCAAATACATCTCCCATAGGGTTACACGTGAAATGCACAATTTTAAAATGGATATTTCTCGACGTTATAAGAAACTGGTAACTTGAAATTTGGTTTCAACTTGAAGATGAAAGCCATGACTACTAACTCAACTCATATATGGGGGGTAACCGGCACAATTTTTAGCTAGAGCCTTTTCAAAAAGTACGAGTTGAGTTTTCCTGGTCACACGCAATTGTTGATTAAGATTATTGCGTCAGATACCGGAAATGACCTGAACACAAATGTCTCTGTTAAAATATTAAAAAAATCATCATTGCATCAATTTTTTTGGACCTGAAGAACGCTGATGTGTCCGTCAAAATTCACACTATATTAATTTCGCCATAACATGTAGTAAATACCCTAATTTTAAACTGTAATTTACAATAGGTCTCCCGTTTCGGCATAGAAACGGGTCGGTTTTGGACTTTTGCCTCAAAGGGGGTAGGGCCAGACGTTATTTAGTGGTGTGAAACCTATAGGAGACACTTTTTCATTATTGTCTCATTTTCTTAATCTTTTGCACTTTACATAATGCGTAGTTATGATTTTTGATCAAATATACGACTTCAAAGTGGTAAAAAACAGTGAAAGACATTGTGCGCCATATTGGCTATGTCAGTAGAAAAGTAGATTTGGTTACCATGATCCTCGTCAAAAAGGCATACGGCACTATGCTAATCACTTGTTGTAAAGCATTTTGCATGGAAGTGTTGAAATTACAAGGACATTCTGTGAGATTTACCTATTCAGTAGACACAGCTTAATCAATTTACCCCCCCCCCCCTGCCCTATCTCCCCCCCTGCCCTATCTCCCCCCCCCCCCACCCCATATGCCCTATACCCCCCCCCCCCCCCCCCCCCCCACGACTTACGTTCAACTCTTGCTTCAAATATGTCTTTTTAAATACAATTTAGATCATGTTAGACTCCGCGCCGTTCTGAGAGGGAAGTTTACGGAAGTATGCAAAACTTGTATTCAAATCTTTTTTTTTCTTCTCACTAAAGCGTAATTCGTTTAAAATTATATTTTTGATATTTAAGAAAAACAGTTTTTCTCCAAATTTTGTTCCAATAAGCGATAATTAGACCCTCATATTTTGGCCATTTCGATAAATAAACATGTTAGACTTTAAATCGTTTAAAGCAATCATTTATGTCTATGGCACGTGTCCGAGAAGCGCCAATGTCGCATGAGCTTTCATTAAAAGACAGTGGGGTGGAGAAGATGTGCTTTTATACAGAGCTCTATGGAACAAAATTTACACAATCGTCGATATCTCGAAAAGAAAATCATTAATAAAACATAATATTTTTTCAAATTAACTTTTTTGGGCAGGGAGTATTACATACGGTTTTCTTCTTTAAAAAAATTAAAAAAAAGATAAAAAAACTAGATAATGACTTTAATTAGTCAGATTGTAGCTTATTTAGCCAAACGGACGGATCTTACATGATGAAACAGATGTGTATACTAAGACCCCGTACACACTATAAAATCGCTTAATTCAATGATCATTAGTTGATCTTCATTAGTTAATGAAGGGAGCGTACACATTACTACCAAATCGCTTCATAGCTTCATTCAATGAACATTAGTTGATCTTCATTAGTTAATGAAGGGAGCGTACACATTACCAAATCGCTTCATTGAATTAAGATTGACCCCATACACACTATAAAATCGCTTCATTCAATGAACATTGATCTTCATTAGTTAATGACGGAGCGTACACACTACCAAATCGCTTCATTGAATTAACATGTATCATCATCGAAAGAACCTCTTTAGCATCATTGGATGAAGATTAGTTTTGCTTCATTCGATGAAGGTAAGAGCGTATATGGTTAACTCTCATGAAAACAGTGCAAAATGAACTTTTTGATGTCTTTGGTCCATTTCTGTGTTATGCAATGTTTTCTTGCTTGAAAAACTTCTTTTCTAGATAGATATTGATGTTTTTTACTTGGATCTATATACTTTGATATACTTCTGAACGTGTTTTCACCAAAAAAAATGCCCTCATATACCCCAAATTAGCGAAATTTCCATGTCCGCAGCATAAATGTATATTTTGCCTTTATTAATTACAATACAAATAGGGCACCATTTTCTACAAGATATGTCATAATTTGTAGGGAACATATAGCGATATTCCATGGATAGAAAAAAAATGCACATCTTTTACGATGTTTATCTGTTTCAGTTTCATATATGTTGTCCGAGATGTTGATGTTTATTACGTTACCTGCGACATATTGAGGATCAACATTGTTCAAAATTAACATTTAAACATTTAAATGTACATATTCTGAATCTAAAAGAACATGGGTGTTGGAAAATAATATTATCAAAAATCTATAGCAGCATGTCTGACCTTGAGAAGAAATCAAAATGCTGCAAAGCATGCGACCTTGTTAAGGATGTTTATTACGTTGTTGAGATTTCTCCCGAACTATGTATCAAAACACACTTTTTGGTTAAAAACCAATTTGATACATATACATAGACTATGTGGTTACTTGGAACATTCGCTAGCTCTTTCCAGATCGTCTACATGGTACTTTGAGTACGAAAAACGTTTACTACGTTATCGTTTATTACGTTGTCGAATAAATCGACAGAGAGACAGCTGCTCTCTACGACTGTATTAAACAAAGATACGTGGCAGGCCCTTTTCGCAGGCATGCATGGGGGATACTCGATGAAAGTACAATGCAAAAAAACCACGACGAATGGTAAGAATTCCTCATTTTTTCTTGTAAGTAATATGAACATTAAGCTGAATGACAGTTGAAGTCATTATAGATCTCTTAAGCACATTGAAAATGGACCTATGATATCAGAATGGGGTTAATAATGTGAAGAAATGCAGTAGGTATCGTTAACATCTTCATTGATTGCTTTGTATATACGTTATAAGCCAGCATTAGGCACTGTTGCAGTTGCCAATAACGTAATAAACGGGATAACGTAACCAACCTCATTGTCTAGTCTCATGTCAATGTTGGCGTCAATTCAGTCACTTTCATGATTGATGTACTTGAGTATCATACATTGTATCCAATGTTATAATTGTAATATGTGGACTATTCTATGTGAGGACTGAAACCACCTTATAATGGACAACGTAATCAACTTTCCATCATTTGATAAATATAATTGCACCCTGTTCATAGTGATTCAACATTTATTATGTGTTTATGAATGTTAACTTAGTGTACATACATATTGTCTCACATACTGACACAATCTCATTTGTTTGCATGCTTCAATGATGCATAGTTCTATGGCTATTGGATAACGTAATAAACCAATTCGTATAATTGTGTGAATAAATACGGTATACCTAGCTGAAACAGCTGCAATATATGTCATTAACTTTGTTTTGTTTTTGTTATCTTTATTAAACAGAAATATGTGCCACACAGTGCAAAAAACCAATGGCGATACCGGCAGAACCAAATGCAACAGTGGAGACAAAAAGGTCATCAGAGTACAATCTTATTAACAATTCTACTACCATCATTTTAAATAAAACAAATCAATATCTTACTAATTTTAAGAGATAAAAGGCTATTCAATATGTAGTGCTATTAAAATTTACATAAAGGTAATAATGCCATGGTCTAACAACATATCTGTAAAGTGCCATGTTACATCTGTCGATTTAGTGACCATGTTTATTACGTTATTCACCATATTTACCCTACATCAAAAGAGCAAGTCGACAATATATAGAACTGTCTTTTAGTGGACTTTAGGCAACCTAACTTTTACTAAAATACCATTTACAAGATATGTCTGTGTACAAAATAAACTGACTTGGTCGATGTTGAATATATTTGTTTACATGTGTTTGTATATGTTTATTACGTTACCCACCCCATAAAGTCCGAATACCAATGCCAGCGTTTTTGGTAAAGCATAATATTTATTGTTTCTTAGCTAACTTTTAAAAACACATTATAACGCTTGGAAAAAGATACGATTAAAGATATATTTTATACTTTGCACAAAGATATTCATTTTGGAAAACCGTGCATTTTTTTAGTTTTAAAGCTGAGGTTCAAACAGTGATGTGAAGACCAAAAACAATTCATAATACTTGCAATTTACAAAATTACATTGCATTTTGTTCGCTGTAATTGGTAGAAGTATGCTTTCGTAACTATGATTTTGTGTTTTTGGCATCACAGTTTGTAAACTCGTTCTGATTTAGAGCTGATAGGAAGTATATAACGTAATAAACATGGAGCAAAAGCTGCAAACAAGTGATATTATAATATAACTTCAACGTTATATTGTACAAAAATGCAATGAGTGTTGTTCACAAAATTTTAAATCTAGTATCCAGTACATGTCTACTATTAAAAAATAGTGTAATAAATAAAATTGGAGACAATTTTTTTCTTCAACTTCTGAAATCTCATTTGCACTATTTTCATGAGAGTTGACCATATACACACTACACATTTCATTAGTTGATCTTCATTAACGCTTCATCCGATGACGGGATTGTTGGTAGTGTGTACGGGTGTACACGTGTACGGGGTCTAAGAGAACGAAGTGTACGGGCCGTAATAATATGTGTTAGAACCAATTTTAACTAGAAGTCTAGTTATCATTGCCGGCAAGTCAGTTTAGACAGCAATGCAGGGGAGAAGGTCAAAGCGCCTTGACCCTCTGTAGGCCTATAGGTTGCACACCACCAAATACATCTCCCATAGGGTTACACGTGAAATGCACAATTTTAAAATGGATATTTCTCGACGTTATAAGAAACTGGTAACTTGAAATTTGGTTTCAACTTGAAGATGAAAGCCATGACTACTAACTCAACAACTCATATATGGGGGGTAATAGGCACAATTTTTAGCTAGAGCCTTTTCAAAAAGTACGAGTTGAGTTTTCCTGGTCACACGCAATTGTTGATTAAGATTATTGCGTCAGATACCGGAAATGACCTGAACACAAATGTCTCTGTTAAAATATTAAAAAATCATCATTGCATCAATTTTTTTGGACCTGAAGAACGCTGATGTGTCCGTCAAAATTCACACTATATTAATTTCGCCATAACATGTAGTAAATACCCTAATTTTAAACTGTAATTTACAATAGGTCTCCCGTTTCGGCATAGAAACGGGCCGGTTTTGGACTTTTGCCTCAAAGGGGGTAGGGCCATACGTTATTTAGTGGTGTGAAACCTATAGGAGACACTTTCTCATTATTGTCTCATTTTCTTAATCTTTTGCACTTTACATAATGCGTAGTTATGATTTTTGATCAAATATACGACTTCAAAGTGGTAAAAAACAGTGAAAGACATTGTGCGCCATATTGGCTATGTCAGTAGAAAAGTAGATTTGGTTACCATGATCCTCGTCAAAAAGGCATACGGCACTATGCTAATCACTTGTTGTAAAGCATTTTGCATGGAAGTGTTGAAATTACAAGGACATTCTGTGAGATTTACCTATTCAGTAGACACAGCTTAATCAATTTACCCCCTGCCCTACCCCCCCCCCTGCCCTACCCCCCCCCCCCTGCCCTACCCCCCCCCCCCCCATATGCCCTATGCCCCCCCCCCCCCCCCCCCCCCCCCCCCCAAGTACAACTGTCAAGCTTTCATCAGGATTAGCCTTAACCTCTTTAGGACCAAATTCGTATTATAAGCAAAACATAGAGACTGCCACTTCTCTAAATATTATCATCATTTGAGCTGCCTATTGCTCGATGATTTAAGAGTTAGTGTTGTTAATACGATCAATATGACCAAAGCCGTCAAATACAGGGTGTCCAAAAAGTTTCGAATCCATTTCAAAGCTTTATATCTCCTGCAAAATAATTCGCACCTTAAATCTGAAAATATATTTAGATAGGGAACACTTGTATAAATAATTGACACCAAAATTGTGTAACTGGCCCATTGACATTTTACACGAGCGGAAATATGTGTTTACATAACGCGCAATAGACGTTATTCATAATTGGCGATTTCAGGCAGGCTATATAGAGGGAGATATACTCGATGTGACGTCACTAATCATAACGAAAGCGCGGCCAACCGTGATAAATTACGTCACATCGAGTATGTCTCCCTCTTTAGCCTGAAATCGCCAATTATGAATAACGTCTATACCATGGATGCATTGTTAGATTTTCACGACGCAAAGCTGTGCGTATATAAATTTAGCTGTAAACACGTATACCATGTATACTGGAAGCTGCAGTTGCACATTCCTCATACTCCATTCACGTGACTTTCATAAAATACATTCACTCATTCCATTTAGTGCACGACATTAAAGGTATATTATGAGATCTTTTCCAGGGGACGACCTCAATCCTCGAAAATAAATTGGAAGCAGATTTTCTTGCAGATTTACTTTTCTGATCATAAATCATGAATATATTCCAAGTTACAGAGCGATACGATTCCTAATAACCTCAAAATCATGGTTTTAGGAGTGAATTTAGAGTACATTTTAAAAATAGATTGTACCGCTCGGTACAATCTATTTTCAAACCATGATTTTGGAGTAATTAGGAATCGTATCGATCTGTAACTTAGAAGATATTTATGATTTATGATCAAAAATACAAATCTGCAAGAAAATCTGCTTTCATATAGTAAAAATCAATGATTGAGGGCGCTACTTGGAAAAGATCACATAATATGCCTTTAATAGGCTCAAATGCTAATTTTCAGGATGCATTTATTTATGGTGTATTCAAATACACAATAATCATGATAATAAACGTATTAAAATTGTTTGGTTTTACCTGTTTACGGCTTACGCTAAAACCAAATCAATCAAACTTAATATGTTAAAGTCGCATCGGCAAAGTCGACAATTTTTGAAGCTTGAAGCCCGAACTTGAAGCATTTCGCGGTGGCCAAAACCACGAAGATGAACAGACAACATCGACGTCATTATCTGTTCGCTGACTTTTAGTAGAGACAAATCTAGTGGGAACGCAATTCAAGTAGGTCCCAGTCCGGACTCAAATTGGTTTTTTTTTTAAATGTTAAGAACACCTTGAAAGGTAGTCCCGGTCCGGACTAAATCAATAGAATAAGAATTAGAAACAAAATAATAATGTAAAGAAATCACTGTAGGCATTTTATATTGCTACTCTGTGGTCAAGATAGGTTGCATTAATTCTAATTTTTATTCTTATCTATAACCGGACTAATAATTAGTGTTGCCGTTTTTAAAATAAAACTCATCTGCTTTTTAATTAGCTTAATGAGCGAAGATTCCCGCAGAGACGGTATGAAACTAAGAAGTAATAGCATTCACTAATTACAATGATGAGATGTTGTGGTAATAATAAGCAATGGTTTTATAATCAATATTGAGATATCCAAGTGTACAAATATATAGTCCAATGGGAGTAAAAGATGTTACTCACTGTTCAATGACGTTTCACTCTACACGCTGGTAGCTTCATCAGACTAGTAACTCTGATTCCTGCTCACTGTGGTTTTTTGTAGCTACTGTTACCCGTCGTAGAGGGCGTGGGCAGAATGAGTTGATCTCTAACGACGGATATCCCCGGGGGGGTGGGGGGTACTCACGTATGTAAGGCATACGGGGACGTGCCGCTCCAGTGGGTCGTTTTTTCATGAGACATCCTTAGCCATGAGTAGGCTTTTCAACTGAAAAATCCTTAGACATGGGTCTATTTTCGCGAAAAATTGCAAAAAAATTAGGTCTTTTTCCCCGATAATTTGCGAAAATTTGGTTTAAAATGAAGCAAAACCCCTAAAAATGGGTACCGATTTTTCCAAAATCACCCTTAGAAATGGGTAGGGGTTTTGAATCTCCAGCGGCACACCCCCGACCAAACCAAATCTGAGTACCCCCCCTCCCCGGGGTAATAGCTATAAAACAGCATCTATCCACATGCGACCGATGATTTATAGAACGGGCATTATGCAAATTTGATAACTAAATAAATGCAAGGTGGTTTCAAAATATTTGCCTATTTTGACAATCATTTCGTCGCTGTTCTGACATAACGACACAACACTTTACTTAATTCTGTTGTGATGTGTCGTTATGTCAGAACAGCGACGATTTAATATGATAAATTTACAGTAAACGGTGCCAAAACTCATCTTTCCTCGGAAACTTATTTACCAAGTTTAATGTGAGCATCCATAATATTCGAACACTAATCCATACCTAACCTTAATCCATACTTGACCCTAATCCATTTCATAGTGATTGATAAACGCGTGTTTTACTAATCCAAACCTAACCTTAACCCATACTTGACCATAATCCATTTCATAGTGATTGATAAACGCGTGTTTTACTAATCCAAACCTAACCTTAACCCATACCTGACCCTAATCCATTTCATAGTGATTGATAAACGCGTGTTTTACTAATCCAAACCTAACCTTAACCCATACCTGACCCTAATCCATTTCATAGTGATTGATAAACGCGTGTTTTACTAATCCAAACCTAACCTTAACCCATACCTGACCCTAATCCATTTCATAGTGATTGATAAACGCGTGTTTTACTAATCCAAACCTAACCTTAACCCATACCTGACCCTAATCCATTTCATAGTGATTGATAAACGCGTGTTTTTTAATGTTTCTGTTCGTACCATCTGCTTATTTGTTTTATCTATTGTTTCTGCAGATTTTCATTTTATGGACATCTATTTGCCTACAATTACATCCTTGTAATCATATCCATACCTTCAGGTATTAAATATAATGAATACTATATCATTATAAAACAAACAAAACAAGGACACGTGCCATCTGGTCCTTGATTACGTTTATTAATTTCTGTATCCTGATATCAAATTCAATTGGTTAATTCATCGAACGCGAAGACGTCTTTGATTTCATTTACGGTAATTCTGAGAAACATATAAATATAAGGAGAGGAAGTAAACCTAAAATGGTCAATTGTCATAATGTCAAAATTATTGAATTTCATTACCATATTTGGAATCACCATATGAGACATGCATTGTAAAAAGTACAAACATGCATCGTATTGGTTGAGTAATCCTTGAGATAGACTTTGAACTTTGGGAAAAGTTTCTGAAAAATCTGTTTTGTATAATAATTAATATGGTATAACTAAGTAATAGACGTTATTCTTAATTAGCGCATTTACGTCGAAGAGGGTTATGTGATCTGAAAACGAGGCTAGGCTGGCTAGTGATTTAGCCAAGACGAGAGTGCTGTAGTTTTTCAATAGGGTGAACTTTGCACTAATCATAAAAAAATTCTTCATACTTCTGAGCTACTAAACTTGAACGTATAAACTATATTAATTCCACTATATAGTTTGAAATGAAATGTTTGCTGGTAACCAACACTACACTGCAAATGTTTAAGTGTTAGTACACTAACATGTTTTAACGCATGTATATTATGTGTTGGTGTCACGAAAACAAGCGCTTGCAATGCGTAAAAACTAACACATAGTTGTCCCAAATAAACAAACACATACAACGCTTGCACATTATAAGTGTTAGTACATTAACACTTACACATTAAAAGTGTTAGTATACTCTCACATAAGCACTAACACATAGTTGTCCCAAAAAACAATCACATACAACGCATGCACATTTTAAGTGTTAGAACACTAACACTTAAACGTTCAAAGTGTTAGTATACTCTCACATAAGCACCCCCACTTAAACGTTCAAGTGTTAGTACTGTCACATAAACACTAACACGTCAAGAAGTGACGTCCTGAATTCGTTTAGTTGTTTTAATACTATACTAAGAATCTACTTTCCGTGGTGTTATTTTAGATATTTTAGAATACTATGTATTTGTATTCAAACACATAAGGCGCGTATTAATTAACGCTTATTTACAACAATCAGTTTAACCATTTGATGACACAATTGTTATTTGAAACAATCGGTTCAACTATTTGTCAAAATACAGGTAGAACTTTGTTAAACGGTTTATCCGTTGCACTATTGCGTGGAAAATTAGGCATATGTATGTAAACACATAAAGCGCGTGTTAATTAACGCATATTTACACACAATCAGTTGAACCGTTTGATGACAAAATAGTTATTTTAAACAATCGGGTTAACTAGTTGTCAACATACAGGTAGAACTATTTTAAACGATTTATCCGTTGAACTGTTGCATGGAAAACTAGGCATTTGTATTTAAACACATAAAGCGCGTGTTTATTAACGCATATTTAGAAACAATCAGTTGAACTGATTGCTGTCATATATTGACTATTAGAAATTATACGGTTTATCCGTTTTGGATAATTCAATTTTGTAAACAAGCACATAAAACGGTGTTACTGATAGTTAACAAACACTATTTTAGAAACAATTGGTTAACACTTTCCACGCGGCTATTTTTTTTACCATATACAAAACAGATTTTTCAGAAACCTTTCGCAATTTTCAAAGTCTATCTCAAGGATTACTGAACCAACGCTAGGCATGTTTGTACTTATTTCAATGCATTTCCAATGGTGTTTCCAAATATAGTTATGAAATTTAACAATTTTGACATTTTTGAAACATTTTGTGAAATTTTGGAATGTCGTCTGCAGCTGCCTGCCGCGTGGAAAGTGTTAATACATTTGTATACAAATGCTTTAACCCGTTGAAAAATGTAGAAGCATTTGTATACAAATGCTTTAACCCGTTGCACAATTTAGAGTGTATATAGGAAAATGTAGAAGTTCATAGATCATTATATTGCAGGAAAAGTACGAGATTGTTATGTTTATCGGAGCACTAATTGCTCTGAGCATGCTCAGTTGGATTACACTTCCTCTTTTGACGTAAATGCGCCAATTTAAGGGGGATGTGCACCTTCGTATAGCCTCCGTAAAACTGCCGTAACTTCTTCATTATTCATTTAATTTAGATAAAAGTATACATTTTTTTGCAGGAAAGGGTTCAATGAATCCAACTATGATCATGAAATTGACCATTTTGGAGAAAATTATAAAAAACACGTTTTTTGACCCATTTTAGGTTTGGAAAAGATAACTCAAAATATATTTTGTCAAATTTTGTCATACTAGTTTTATTATATTCCTCATGGGTTTTTTTGAAAATATTTACTATTTTTTTAATTAGAGACCAAAAAGTGCTAAAAACGTGATTTTTTACCTCCAAAATCGTGAAAATTACCATTTTTGGTAAAAAATCACATTTTTTGGCACTTTTTGGTCTCTAATTAAAAAAAGAAAGAATATTTTCCACAAAAAAAAATCAATTCCTAGGGAATTGTATGAGGAATACTAATAAAACTAGTATGACAAAATTTGACAAAATATATTTTGAGTTATCTTTGCAGAACCTAAAATGGGGCAAAAACGTGTTTTTTTATCATTCTTTCCAAAATGGTCAATTTCATGATCATGGTTGGATTCATTGAACCCTTTCCTGCAAACAAATGTATACTTTCATATAGATTAAATGAATAATGAAGAAGTTACGGCAGTTTTACGGAGGCTGCGTACCTGAAGGTGCACAGCCCCCTTTTAAGATTAACGTCTATATAATAGCCGCGTGGAAAGTGTTAACCTGAATTATGCGGACCGTTTGAAAACATAGTTTTCTATCACAAAATAAAGACAAAATCCCACATGTGTGTTTCAATTCAAATCAAATCTAACTGTAGACATTGGGTAGGTCGGTGTGATAAATGTGACGGTCCCCAATAACCATGAAAGGCCTAACTGAAAGTCTTTGACACGGAATAAGACCAACCGCAGCTTGGTTTATGCGTGCATAAAACACGTATCACAGAGGACTCGCTCCGGTACACGCTTAGAAATGTGTCAAATTTTGCTGGGTACAAACCAAATGTGTAGTTTTTAACCCAATATTGTGCTAAACATCGATTCGTAAAATAACTTTTTACACATGCAATAGTTTACTACATTGAATACCGAGTTTCACACTTAGTGTAGAAAAGCGCCCGTAATTGGGTAAAACATGATTTGACACTGATTTGACACCATGAAAGTGTAAGATTCATCGTAGTCTCGTGTCCAGACTCCATTTTACATGACAGAAAGCGAATGTGAAGGAGGCTACTGCGCGATGTACGCTCTCATTGTTGAGCGAAAATCCCATGCGGTCCGGGCCGCACCATATCGACCGGTTATGTTACTTTGCATGATCCAGCCTAGCCTTGGTTCCAGGCTGATCACTCACCCCGTTTATGCTATACTACAGTTGAAACTGTTGGACTTATTATTTCCTAACACAGAACAATTTTGCGGTAAAATTTAGCTATTTAATGGGTAAAATGTTCTCTATGTGTAGTGTAAGATTCTACACAGCCACTGTTGTGTATACATTTTTACCCAACAAACAACCACGTTCCCTTTTTGCCATCGTGAACAGGTGAAGTGTGGTATTTTACCCAACATTGCTTAATTTTTTCTATATAAGAGTGTATAGCTCGATAAAGAGAGCTTTTTGCTTCAAATAAAGTTCGTTAGCATTATTTAGTGATGTCATACTTAAATAGCCGGATGAATTAACAAATCGTGTGGTAAGGTAAGGTGGTTAATAAACCTGAAAAAAGTATTGTGATATAACTTGTGTCCGAATCTGACCATAAAAGCACTAGAAATAAATGTCAGAAATATAATACAGTTCTGTATAGTAATCAATGTTGCATTAATTAAGATTTATTATTTATATTTTACGTTAAAATAGTCAGTTGAAACAACGGAGAAAGTCGGAGAAGACTCTTAAGAGGTTTATTTATTTTCTGACTAAGCTATCTCCGTGTTGACCTTCTCATTGAAATTAAAATACTTAGCTAAAATTAAACTTGTGACGTAGTCCTTTTTCTTAATTATATCTAAATGAATGTGCTTTTGCCACTCACATCGAATATATGATAATTAATGAGCGGCCCGGCCCTATATACCAATATTACCTCTTGTTCAATTTCATTTGAATATCACCATAACCTAAAGTTGGCACCAGCTTTATGAATTATTGTATTGATATTGTATTGATATTGTATTGATATTGTATTGATATTGTATTGATATTGTATTGATATTGTATTGAAATTGTATTGATATTGTATTGATATTGTATTGATATTGTATTGATATTGTATTGATATTGTATTGATATTGTATTGATATTGTATTGATATTGTATTGATATTGTATTGATATTGTATTGATATTGTATTGATATTGCCCAAATCCGTAAGCTTAGGAATATTTGTCACTTTCGACTGTATATATTTTTAATGCACTATTTATGTGCGGTTGATTTTCATTTCACCAGTAAAAATATGGGACAGGTAAATATTCTATTTGCATAATTACACAGGAGTGATGATGTAGAACGAATACTGATGGCTCGCCTGATGAGTTTAGCATTAAGAAAGTTTACATTGGCCTAATTATAAAATCTTTTACAGATAAATCTGACTGTATAGCTAGGATTAGTTTGGCACAGAGTGCATGTGGCAATGCGTTAATCAGATTTGTTGCATTATAACTTTGCAAATGGATGTAAATTACATCTATACAATCTTAACGCATAGATACGAATTATCAATGAAGTTTGACAAGCCCTTAAACAGATCATAATGGTTTTAACATGTGTAACTTGGGAATTATGGTTGAAAACCAGACTTGCATTCTCATCGATACGCTCTTTGACAGTAAAACACTGCCCTCTAATAACATGGCGGGCGTGACACATAATAAATGTTCTTTGTAATGTATAATTACATTTAACACTTAGCCTATTAAAATCTGAATTCAGAGTCCAGTCAGAGATTGGTCACCGATGAAATACCATTTTGATTGTTCTGTTCCATTCCGAGGGCGACACCACCGTTGTTTGCACACGCGGATTCTTGTAATGATTGTGTGTACGGGTCGACATTGAGGGCGCACAATACTTGCTGCTGTGTTTGCTGGTCGTGTAGTTGTGTTATGTCGTCTGCTGCTGTGGGGTCGGCCGTATGCTGCATACTGTGATATTCTGGTAATTTAGCCTAATAAATGTAATAATAGAGAACAAAAATATATATATATATAATGCATATCATGACTGTGCCTTAATGGATAATCTACTGCAGATAACACTCAGATACACTTTGCAGTTACATTGATGACTTCTGCAGTGATTGCTATCTACCGAAGATAACACTCAGATACAATCATACAATTACTGTTACAAAATGACTGCGTAAATGGCTGCTATCTATTGAAGATAGCACTCAGATACAATTACTGTTACAAAATGACTGCGTTAATGGCTGCTATCTACTGAAGATAGCACTCAGATACAATTACTGTTACAAAATGACTGCGTTAATGGCTGCTATCTACTGAAGATAGCACTCAGATACAATTACTGTTACAAAATGACTGTGTTAATGGCTGCTATCTACTGAAGATAGCACTCAGATACAATTACTGTTACAAAATGAGTGTGTTAATGGCTGCTATCTACTGAAGATAACACTCAGATACAATAACTGTTACAAAATGACTGCGTTAATGGCTGCTATCTACTGAAGATAGCACTCAGATATAATTACTGTTACAAAATGACTGTGTTAATGGCTGCTATCTACTGAAGATAGCACTCAGATATAATTACTGTTACAAAATGACTGTTGATGGCTGCTATCTACTGAAGATAGCACTCAGATACAATTACTGTTACAAAATGACTGCGTTAATGGCTGCTATCTACTGAAGAGAGCACTCAGATATAATTACTGTTACAAAATGACTGTTAATGGCTGCTATCTACTGAAGATAGCACTCAGATATAATTACTGTTACAAAATGACTGTGTTAATAGCTGCTATCTACTGAAGATAGCACTCAGATACAATTACTGTTACAAAATGACTGCGTTAATGGCTGCTATCTACTGAAGATAGCACTCAGATACAATTACTGTTACAAAATGACTGCGTTAATGGCTGCTATCTACTGAAGATAGCACTCAGATACAATTACTGTTACAAAATGACTGCGTTAATGGCTGCTATCTACTGAAGATAGCACTCAGATACAATTACTGTTACAAAATGACTGTGTTAATGGCTGCTATCTACTGAAGATAGCACTCAGATACATTTACTGTTACAAAATGACTGTTAATGGCTGCTATCTACTGCAGATAGCACTCAGATACAATTACTGTTACAAAATGACTGTGTTAATGGCTGCTATCTACTGAAGATAGCACTCAGATACAATTACTGTTACAAAATGACTGCGTTAATGGCTGCTATCTACTGAAGATAGCACTCAGATATAATTACTGTTACAAAATGACTGTGTTAATGGCTGCTATCTACTGAAGATAGCACTCGGATACAATTACTGTTACAAAATGACTGTGTTAATGGCTGCTATCTACTGAAGATAGCACTCAGATACAATTACTGTTACAAAATGACTGCGTTAATGGCTGCTATCTACTGAAGATAGCACTCAGATACAATTACTGTTACAAAATGACTGTGTTAATGGCTGCTATCTACTGAAGATAGCACTCAGATACAATTACTGTTACAAAATGACTGTGTTAATGGCTGCTATCTACTGAAGATAGCACTCAGATATAATTACTGTTACAAAATGACTGTTAATGGCTGCTATCTACTGAAGATAGCACTCAGATATAACTACTGTTACAAAATGACTGTGTTAATAGCTGCTATCTACTGAAGATAGCACTCAGATACAATTACTGTTACAAAATGACTGCGTTAATGGCTGCTATCTACTGAAGATAGCACTCAGATACAATTACTGTTACAAAATGACTGCGTTAATGGCTGCTATCTACTGAAGATAGCACTCAGATACAATTACTGTTACAAAATGACTGCGTTAATGGCTGCTATCTACTAAAGATAGCACTCAGATACACTTTGCAGTTACATTGATGACTTCTGCAGTGATTGCTATCTACCGAAGATAACACTCAGATACAATCATACAATTACTGTAACAAAATGACTGCGTTAATGGCTGCTATCTATTGAAGATAGCACTCAGATACAATTACTGTTACAAAATGACTGCGTTAATGGCTGCTATCTACTGAAGATAGCACTCAGATACAATTACTGTTACAAAATGACTGCGTTAATGGCTGCTATCTACTGAAGATAGCACTCAGATACAATTACTGTTACAAAATGACTGTGTTAATGGCTGCTATCTACTGAAGATAGCACTCAGATACAATTACTGTTACAAAATGAGTGTGTTAATGGCTGCTATCTACTGAAGATAACACTCAGATACAATAACTGTTACAAAATGACTGCGTTAATGGCTGCTATCTACTGAAGATAGCACTCAGATATAATTACTGTTACAAAATGACTGTGTTAATGGCTGCTATCTATTGAAGATAGCACTCAGATACAATTACTGTTACAAAATGACTGTTGATGGCTGCTATCTACTGAAGATAGCACTCAGATATAATTACTGTTACAAAATGACTGTGTTAATGGCTGCTATCTACTGAAGATAGCACTCAGATACAATTACTGTTACAAAATGAGTGTGTTAATGGCTGCTATCTACTGAAGATAGCACTCAGATACAATTACTGTTACAAAATGACTGTGTTAATGGCTGCTATCTACTGAAGATAGCACTCAGATACAATTACTGTTACAAAATGACTGTGTTAATGGCTGCTATCTACTGAAGATAGCACTCAGATATAATTACTGTTACAAAATGACTGTGTTAATGGCTGCTATCTACTGAAGATAGCACTCAGATACAATTACTGTTACAAAATGACTGCGTTAATGGCTGCTATCTACTGAAGATAGCACTCAGATACAATTACTGTTACAAAATGACTGCGTTAATGGCTGCTATCTACTGAAGATAGCACTCAGATACAATTACTGTTACAAAATGACTGTGTTAATGGCTGCTATCTACTGAAGATAGCACTCAGATACAATTACTGTTATAAAATGACTGTGTTAATGGCTGCTATCTACTGAAGATAGCACTCAGATATAATTACTGTTACAAAATGACTGTTTATGGCTGCTATCTACTGAAGATAGCACTCAGATATAACTACTGTTACAAAATGACTGTGTTAATAGCTGCTATCTACTGAAGATAGCACTCAGATACAATTACTGTTACAAAATGACTGCGTTAATGGCTGCTATCTACTGAAGATAGCACTCAGATACAATTACTGTTACAAAATGACTGCGTTAATGGCTGCTATCTACTGAAGATAGCACTCAGATACAATTACTGTTACAAAATGACTGCGTTAATGGCTGCTATCTACTGAAGATAGCACTCAGATACAATTACTGTTACAAAATGACTGCGTTAATGGCTGCTATCTACTGAAGATAGCACTCAGATACAATTACTGTTACAAAATGACTGCGTTAATGGCTGCTATGTACTGAAGATAGCACTCAGATACACTTACTGTTACAAAATGACTGTGTTAATGGCTGCTATCTACTGAAGATAGCACTCAGATACAATTACTGTTACAAAATGACTGTTAATGGCTGCTATCTACTGAAGATAGCACTCAGATACAATTACTGTTACAAAATGACTGTGTTAATGGCTGCTATCTACTGAAGATAGCACTCGGATACAATTACTGTCACAAAATGACTGTTAATGGCTGCTATCTACTGAAGATAGCACTCAGATATAATTACTGTTACAAAATGACTGTTGATGGCTGCTATCTACTGAAGATAACACTCAGATACAATTACTGTTACAAAATGAGTGTGTTAATGGCTGCTATCTACTGAAGATAACACTCAGATACAATTACTGTTACAAAATGACTGTGTTAATGGCTGCTATCTACTGAAGATAGCACTCAGATACAATTACTGTTACAAAATGACTGTGTTAATGGCAGCTATCTACTGAAGATAGCACTCAGATACAATTACTGTTACAAAATGACTGTGTTAATGGCTGCTATCTACTGAAGATAGCACTCGGATACAATTACTGTTACAAAATGACTGTGTTAATGGCAGCTATCTACTGAAGATAGCACTCAGATACAATTACTGTTACAAAATGACTGTGTTAATGGCTGCTATCTACTGAAGATAGCACTCAGATACAATTACTGTTACAAAATGACTGTGTTAATGGCTGCTATCTACTGAAGATAGCACTCGGATACAATTACTGTTACAAAATGAGTGTGTTAATGGCTGCTATCTACTGAAGATAGCACTCAGATACAATTACTGTTACAAAATGACTGCGTTAATGGCTGCTATCTACTGAAGATAGCACTCAGATATAATTACTGTTACAAAATGACTGTGTTAATGGCTGCTATCTACTGAAGATAGCACTCGGATACAATTACTGTTACAAAATGACTGTGTTAATGGCTGCTATCTACTGAAGATAGCACTCAGATACAATTACTGTTACAAAATGACTGCGTTAATGGCTGCTATCTACTGAAGATAGCACTCAGATACAATTACTGTTACAAAATGACTGTGTTAATGGCTGCTATCTACTGAAGATAGCACTCAGATACAATTACTGTTACAAAATGACTGTGTTAATGGCTGCTATCTACTGAAGATAGCACTCAGATATAATTACTGTTACAAAATGACTGTTAATGGCTGCTATCTACTGAAGATAGCACTCAGATATAACTACTGTTACAAAATGACTGTGTTAATAGCTGCTATCTACTGAAGATAGCACTCAGATACAATTACTGTTACAAAATGACTGCGTTAATGGCTGCTATCTACTGAAGATAGCACTCAGATACAATTACTGTTACAAAATGACTGCGTTAATGGCTGCTATCTACTGAAGATAGCACTCAGATACAATTACTGTTACAAAATGACTGCGTTAATGGCTGCTATCTACTGAAGATAGCACTCAGATACAATTACTGTTACAAAATGACTGCGTTAATGGCTGCTATCTACTGAAGATAGCACTCAGATACAATTACTGTTACAAAATGACTGCGTTAATGGCTGCTATCTACTGAAGATAGCACTCAGATACAATTACTGTTACAAAATGACTGCGTTAATGGCTGTTATCTACTGAAGATAGCACTCAGATACAATTACTGTTACAAAATGACTGCGTTAATGGCTGCTATCTACTGAAGATAGCACTCAGATACAATTACTGTTACAAAATGACTGTGTTAATGGCTGCTATCTACTGAAGATAGCACTCAGATACAATTACTGTTACAAAATGACTGTGTTAATGGCTGCTATCTACTGAAGATAGCACTCAGATATAATTACTGTTACAAAATGACTGTTAATGGCTGTTATCTACTGAAGATAGCACTCAGATACAATTACTGTTACAAAATGACTGCGTTAATGGCTGCTATCTACTGAAGATAGCACTCAGATACAATTACTGTTACAAAATGACTGCGTTAATGGCTGCTATCTACTGAAGATAGCACTCAGATACAATTACTGTTACAAAATGACTGCGTTAATGGCTGCTATCTACTGAAGATAGCACTCAGATACAATTACTGTTACAAAATGACTGCGTTAATGGCTGCTATCTACTGAAGATAGCACTCAGATACAATTACTGTTACAAAATGACTGTGTTAATGGCTGCTATCTACTGAAGATAGCACTCAGATATAATTACTGTTACAAAATGACTGTTAATGGCTGCTATCTACTGAAGATAGCACTCAGATATAACTACTGTTACAAAATGACTGTGTTAATAGCTGCTATCTACTGAAGATAGCACTCAGATACAATTACTGTTACAAAATGACTGTGTTAATGGCTGCTATCTACTGAAGATAGCACTCAGATACAATTACTGTTACAAAATGACTGTGTTAATGGCTGCTATCTACTGAAGATAGCACTCGGATACAATTACTGTTACAAAATGAGTGTGTTAATGGCTGCTATCTACTGAAGATAGCACTCAGATACAATTACTGTTACAAAATGACTGCGTTAATGGCTGCTATCTACTGAAGATAGCACTCAGATATAATTACTGTTACAAAATGACTGTGTTAATGGCTGCTATCTACTGAAGATAGCACTCGGATACAATTACTGTTACAAAATGACTGTGTTAATGGCTGCTATCTACTGAAGATAGCACTCAGATACAATTACTGTTACAAAATGACTGCGTTAATGGCTGCTATCTACTGAAGATAGCACTCAGATACAATTACTGTTACAAAATGACTGTGTTAATGGCTGCTATCTACTGAAGATAGCACTCAGATACAATTACTGTTACAAAATGACTGTGTTAATGGCTGCTATCTACTGAAGATAGCACTCAGATATAATTACTGTTACAAAATGACTGTTAATGGCTGCTATCTACTGAAGATAGCACTCAGATATAACTACTGTTACAAAATGACTGTGTTAATAGCTGCTATCTACTGAAGATAGCACTCAGATACAATTACTGTTACAAAATGACTGCGTTAATGGCTGCTATCTACTGAAGATAGCACTCAGATACAATTACTGTTACAAAATGACTGCGTTAATGGCTGCTATCTACTGAAGATAGCACTCAGATACAATTACTGTTACAAAATGACTGCGTTAATGGCTGCTATCTACTGAAGATAGCACTCAGATACAATTACTGTTACAAAATGACTGCGTTAATGGCTGCTATCTACTGAAGATAGCACTCAGATACAATTACTGTTACAAAATGACTGCGTTAATGGCTGCTATCTACTGAAGATAGCACTCAGATACAATTACTGTTACAAAATGACTGCGTTAATGGCTGTTATCTACTGAAGATAGCACTCAGATACAATTACTGTTACAAAATGACTGCGTTAATGGCTGCTATCTACTGAAGATAGCACTCAGATACAATTACTGTTACAAAATGACTGTGTTAATGGCTGCTATCTACTGAAGATAGCACTCAGATACAATTACTGTTACAAAATGACTGTGTTAATGGCTGCTATCTACTGAAGATAGCACTCAGATATAATTACTGTTACAAAATGACTGTTAATGGCTGTTATCTACTGAAGATAGCACTCAGATACAATTACTGTTACAAAATGACTGCGTTAATGGCTGCTATCTACTGAAGATAGCACTCAGATACAATTACTGTTACAAAATGACTGCGTTAATGGCTGCTATCTACTGAAGATAGCACTCAGATACAATTACTGTTACAAAATGACTGCGTTAATGGCTGCTATCTACTGAAGATAGCACTCAGATACAATTACTGTTACAAAATGACTGCGTTAATGGCTGCTATCTACTGAAGATAGCACTCAGATACAATTACTGTTACAAAATGACTGTGTTAATGGCTGCTATCTACTGAAGATAGCACTCAGATATAATTACTGTTACAAAATGACTGTTAATGGCTGCTATCTACTGAAGATAGCACTCAGATATAACTACTGTTACAAAATGACTGTGTTAATAGCTGCTATCTACTGAAGATAGCACTCAGATACAATTACTGTTACAAAATGACTGCGTTAATGGCTGCTATCTACTGAAGATAGCACTCAGATACAATTACTGTTACAAAATGACTGCGTTAATGGCTGCTATCTACTGAAGATAGCACTCAGATACAATTACTGTTACAAAATGACTGCGTTAATGGCTGCTATCTACTGAAGATAGCACTCAGATACAATTACTGTTACAAAATGACTGCGTTAATGGCTGCTATCTACTGAAGATAGCACTCAGATACAATTACTGTTACAAAATGACTGCGTTAATGGCTGCTATCTACTGAAGATAGCACTCAGATACAATTACTGTTACAAAATGACTGTGTTAATGGCTGCTATCTACTGAAGATAGCACTCAGATACAATTACTGTTATAAAATGACTGTGTTAATGGCTGCTATCTACTGAAGATAGCACTCAGATATAATTACTGTTACAAAATGACTGTTAATGGCTGCTATCTACTGAAGATAGCACTCAGATATAACTACTGTTACAAAATGACTGTGTTAATAGCTGCTATCTACTGAAGATAGCACTCAGATACAATTACTGTTACAAAATGACTGCGTTAATGGCTGCTATCTACTGAAGATAGCACTCAGATACAATTACTGTTACAAAATGACTGCGTTAATGGCTGCTATCTACTGAAGATAGCACTCAGATACAATTACTGTTACAAAATGACTGCGTTAATGGCTGCTATCTACTGAAGATAGCACTCAGATACAATTACTGTTACAAAATGACTGCGTTAATGGCTGCTATCTACTGAAGATAGCACTCAGATACAATTACTGTTACAAAATGACTGCGTTAATGGCTGCTATGTACTGAAGATAGCACTCAGATACACTTACTGTTACAAAATGACTGTGTTAATGGCTGCTATCTACTGAAGATAGCACTCAGATACAATTACTGTTACAAAATGACTGTTAATGGCTGCTATCTACTGAAGATAGCACTCAGATACAATTACTGTTACAAAATGACTGTGTTAATGGCTGCTATCTACTGAAGATAGCACTCGGATACAATTACTGTCACAAAATGACTGTTAATGGCTGCTATCTACTGAAGATAGCACTCAGATATAATTACTGTTACAAAATGACTGTTGATGGCTGCTATCTACTGAAGATAACACTCAGATACAATTACTGTTACAAAATGAGTGTGTTAATGGCTGCTATCTACTGAAGATAACACTCAGATACAATTACTGTTACAAAATGACTGTGTTAATGGCTGCTATCTACTGAAGATAGCACTCAGATACAATTACTGTTACAAAATGACTGTGTTAATGGCAGCTATCTACTGAAGATAGCACTCAGATACAATTACTGTTACAAAATGACTGTGTTAATGGCTGCTATCTACTGAAGATAGCACTCGGATACAATTACTGTTACAAAATGACTGTGTTAATGGCAGCTATCTACTGAAGATAGCACTCAGATACAATTACTGTTACAAAATGACTGTGTTAATGGCTGCTATCTACTGAAGATAGCACTCAGATACAATTACTGTTACAAAATGACTGTGTTAATGGCTGCTATCTACTGAAGATAGCACTCGGATACAATTACTGTTACAAAATGAGTGTGTTAATGGCTGCTATCTACTGAAGATAGCACTCAGATACAATTACTGTTACAAAATGACTGCGTTAATGGCTGCTATCTACTGAAGATAGCACTCAGATATAATTACTGTTACAAAATGACTGTGTTAATGGCTGCTATCTACTGAAGATAGCACTCGGATACAATTACTGTTACAAAATGACTGTGTTAATGGCTGCTATCTACTGAAGATAGCACTCAGATACAATTACTGTTACAAAATGACTGCGTTAATGGCTGCTATCTACTGAAGATAGCACTCAGATACAATTACTGTTACAAAATGACTGTGTTAATGGCTGCTATCTACTGAAGATAGCACTCAGATACAATTACTGTTACAAAATGACTGTGTTAATGGCTGCTATCTACTGAAGATAGCACTCAGATATAATTACTGTTACAAAATGACTGTTAATGGCTGCTATCTACTGAAGATAGCACTCAGATATAACTACTGTTACAAAATGACTGTGTTAATAGCTGCTATCTACTGAAGATAGCACTCAGATACAATTACTGTTACAAAATGACTGCGTTAATGGCTGCTATCTACTGAAGATAGCACTCAGATACAATTACTGTTACAAAATGACTGCGTTAATGGCTGCTATCTACTGAAGATAGCACTCAGATACAATTACTGTTACAAAATGACTGCGTTAATGGCTGCTATCTACTGAAGATAGCACTCAGATACAATTACTGTTACAAAATGACTGCGTTAATGGCTGCTATCTACTGAAGATAGCACTCAGATACAATTACTGTTACAAAATGACTGCGTTAATGGCTGCTATCTACTGAAGATAGCACTCAGATACAATTACTGTTACAAAATGACTGCGTTAATGGCTGTTATCTACTGAAGATAGCACTCAGATACAATTACTGTTACAAAATGACTGCGTTAATGGCTGCTATCTACTGAAGATAGCACTCAGATACAATTACTGTTACAAAATGACTGTGTTAATGGCTGCTATCTACTGAAGATAGCACTCAGATACAATTACTGTTACAAAATGACTGTGTTAATGGCTGCTATCTACTGAAGATAGCACTCAGATATAATTACTGTTACAAAATGACTGTTAATGGCTGTTATCTACTGAAGATAGCACTCAGATACAATTACTGTTACAAAATGACTGCGTTAATGGCTGCTATCTACTGAAGATAGCACTCAGATACAATTACTGTTACAAAATGACTGCGTTAATGGCTGCTATCTACTGAAGATAGCACTCAGATACAATTACTGTTACAAAATGACTGCGTTAATGGCTGCTATCTACTGAAGATAGCACTCAGATACAATTACTGTTACAAAATGACTGCGTTAATGGCTGCTATCTACTGAAGATAGCACTCAGATACAATTACTGTTACAAAATGACTGTGTTAATGGCTGCTATCTACTGAAGATAGCACTCAGATATAATTACTGTTACAAAATGACTGTTAATGGCTGCTATCTACTGAAGATAGCACTCAGATATAACTACTGTTACAAAATGACTGTGTTAATAGCTGCTATCTACTGAAGATAGCACTCAGATACAATTACTGTTACAAAATGACTGTGTTAATGGCTGCTATCTACTGAAGATAGCACTCAGATACAATTACTGTTACAAAATGACTGTGTTAATGGCTGCTATCTACTGAAGATAGCACTCGGATACAATTACTGTTACAAAATGAGTGTGTTAATGGCTGCTATCTACTGAAGATAGCACTCAGATACAATTACTGTTACAAAATGACTGCGTTAATGGCTGCTATCTACTGAAGATAGCACTCAGATATAATTACTGTTACAAAATGACTGTGTTAATGGCTGCTATCTACTGAAGATAGCACTCGGATACAATTACTGTTACAAAATGACTGTGTTAATGGCTGCTATCTACTGAAGATAGCACTCAGATACAATTACTGTTACAAAATGACTGCGTTAATGGCTGCTATCTACTGAAGATAGCACTCAGATACAATTACTGTTACAAAATGACTGTGTTAATGGCTGCTATCTACTGAAGATAGCACTCAGATACAATTACTGTTACAAAATGACTGTGTTAATGGCTGCTATCTACTGAAGATAGCACTCAGATATAATTACTGTTACAAAATGACTGTTAATGGCTGCTATCTACTGAAGATAGCACTCAGATATAACTACTGTTACAAAATGACTGTGTTAATAGCTGCTATCTACTGAAGATAGCACTCAGATACAATTACTGTTACAAAATGACTGCGTTAATGGCTGCTATCTACTGAAGATAGCACTCAGATACAATTACTGTTACAAAATGACTGCGTTAATGGCTGCTATCTACTGAAGATAGCACTCAGATACAATTACTGTTACAAAATGACTGCGTTAATGGCTGCTATCTACTGAAGATAGCACTCAGATACAATTACTGTTACAAAATGACTGCGTTAATGGCTGCTATCTACTGAAGATAGCACTCAGATACAATTACTGTTACAAAATGACTGCGTTAATGGCTGCTATCTACTGAAGATAGCACTCAGATACAATTACTGTTACAAAATGACTGCGTTAATGGCTGTTATCTACTGAAGATAGCACTCAGATACAATTACTGTTACAAAATGACTGCGTTAATGGCTGCTATCTACTGAAGATAGCACTCAGATACAATTACTGTTACAAAATGACTGTGTTAATGGCTGCTATCTACTGAAGATAGCACTCAGATACAATTACTGTTACAAAATGACTGTGTTAATGGCTGCTATCTACTGAAGATAGCACTCAGATATAATTACTGTTACAAAATGACTGTTAATGGCTGTTATCTACTGAAGATAGCACTCAGATACAATTACTGTTACAAAATGACTGCGTTAATGGCTGCTATCTACTGAAGATAGCACTCAGATACAATTACTGTTACAAAATGACTGCGTTAATGGCTGCTATCTACTGAAGATAGCACTCAGATACAATTACTGTTACAAAATGACTGCGTTAATGGCTGCTATCTACTGAAGATAGCACTCAGATACAATTACTGTTACAAAATGACTGCGTTAATGGCTGCTATCTACTGAAGATAGCACTCAGATACAATTACTGTTACAAAATGACTGTGTTAATGGCTGCTATCTACTGAAGATAGCACTCAGATATAATTACTGTTACAAAATGACTGTTAATGGCTGCTATCTACTGAAGATAGCACTCAGATATAACTACTGTTACAAAATGACTGTGTTAATAGCTGCTATCTACTGAAGATAGCACTCAGATACAATTACTGTTACAAAATGACTGCGTTAATGGCTGCTATCTACTGAAGATAGCACTCAGATACAATTACTGTTACAAAATGACTGCGTTAATGGCTGCTATCTACTGAAGATAGCACTCAGATACAATTACTGTTACAAAATGACTGCGTTAATGGCTGCTATCTACTGAAGATAGCACTCAGATACAATTACTGTTACAAAATGACTGCGTTAATGGCTGCTATCTACTGAAGATAGCACTCAGATACAATTACTGTTACAAAATGACTGCGTTAATGGCTGCTATCTACTGAAGATAGCACTCAGATACAATTACTGTTACAAAATGACTGTGTTAATGGCTGCTATCTACTGAAGATAGCACTCAGATACAATTACTGTTATAAAATGACTGTGTTAATGGCTGCTATCTACTGAAGATAGCACTCAGATATAATTACTGTTACAAAATGACTGTTAATGGCTGCTATCTACTGAAGATAGCACTCAGATATAACTACTGTTACAAAATGACTGTGTTAATAGCTGCTATCTACTGAAGATAGCACTCAGATACAATTACTGTTACAAAATGACTGCGTTAATGGCTGCTATCTACTGAAGATAGCACTCAGATACAATTACTGTTACAAAATGACTGCGTTAATGGCTGCTATCTACTGAAGATAGCACTCAGATACAATTACTGTTACAAAATGACTGCGTTAATGGCTGCTATCTACTGAAGATAGCACTCAGATACAATTACTGTTACAAAATGACTGCGTTAATGGCTGCTATCTACTGAAGATAGCACTCAGATACAATTACTGTTACAAAATGACTGCGTTAATGGCTGCTATGTACTGAAGATAGCACTCAGATACACTTACTGTTACAAAATGACTGTGTTAATGGCTGCTATCTACTGAAGATAGCACTCAGATACAATTACTGTTACAAAATGACTGTTAATGGCTGCTATCTACTGAAGATAGCACTCAGATACAATTACTGTTACAAAATGACTGTGTTAATGGCTGCTATCTACTGAAGATAGCACTCGGATACAATTACTGTCACAAAATGACTGTTAATGGCTGCTATCTACTGAAGATAGCACTCAGATATAATTACTGTTACAAAATGACTGTTGATGGCTGCTATCTACTGAAGATAACACTCAGATACAATTACTGTTACAAAATGAGTGTGTTAATGGCTGCTATCTACTGAAGATAACACTCAGATACAATTACTGTTACAAAATGACTGTGTTAATGGCTGCTATCTACTGAAGATAGCACTCAGATACAATTACTGTTACAAAATGACTGTGTTAATGGCAGCTATCTACTGAAGATAGCACTCAGATACAATTACTGTTACAAAATGACTGTGTTAATGGCTGCTATCTACTGAAGATAGCACTCGGATACAATTACTGTTACAAAATGACTGTGTTAATGGCAGCTATCTACTGAAGATAGCACTCAGATACAATTACTGTTACAAAATGACTGTGTTAATGGCTGCTATCTACTGAAGATAGCACTCAGATACAATTACTGTTACAAAATGACTGTTAATGGCTGCTATCTACTGAAGATAGCACTCGGATACAATTACTGTTACAAAATGAGTGTTTAATGGCTGCTATCTACTGAAGATAACACTCAGATACAATTACTGTTACAAAATGACTGTGTTAATGGCTGCTATCTACTGAAGATAACACTCAGATACAATTACTGTTACAAAATGACTGTGTTAATGGCTGCTATCTACTGAAGATAGCACTCAGATACAATTACTGTTACAAAATGACTGCGTTAATGGCTGCTATCTACTGAAGATAGCACTCAGATATAATTACTGTTACAAAATGACTGTTGATGGCTGCTATCTACTGAAGATAGCACTCAGATACAATTACTGTTACAAAATGACTGTGTTAATGGCTGCTATCTACTGAAGATAGCACTCAGATACAATTACTGTTACAAAATGACTGTATAATGGCTGCTATCTACTGAAGATAGCACTCAGATACAATTACTGTTACAAAATGACTGTTGATGGCTGCTATCTACTGAAGATAACACTCAGATATAATTACTGTTACAAAATGACTGTTGATGGCTGCTATCTACTGAAGATAACACTCAGATATAATTACTGTTACAAAATGACTGTGTTGATGGCTGCTATCTACTGAAGATAGCACTCAGATACAATAACTGATACAAAATGACTGTGTTAATGGCTGCTATCTACTGAAGATAGCACTCAGATACAATTACTGTTACAAAATGACTGTGTTAATGGCTGCTATCTACTGAAGATAGCACTCAGATTACTTTACAAAATGACTGTGTTAATGGCTGCTATCTACTGAAGATAGCACTCAGATACAATAACTGATACAAAATGACTGTGTTAATGGCTGCTATCTACTGAAGATAACACTCAGATACAATAACTGTTACAAAATGACTGTGTTAATGGCTGCTATCTACTGAAGATAACACTCAGATACAATTACTGTTACAAAATGACTGTGTTAATGGCTGCTATCTACTGAAGATAGCACTCAGATACAATAACTGATACAAAATGACTGTGTTAATGGCTGCTATCTACTGAAGATAGCACTCAGATACAATAACTGATACAAAATGACTGTGTTAATGGCTGCTATCTACTGAAGATAGCACTCAGATACAATTACTGATACAAAATGACTGCGTTAATGGCTGCTATCTACTGAAGATAGCACTCAGATACAATTACTGTTACAAAATGACTGTGTTAATGGCGGCTATCTACTGAAGATAGCACTCAGATACAATTACTGTTACAAAATGACTGTGTTGATGGCTGCTATCTACTGAAGATAACACTCAGATACAATTACTGTTACAAAATGACTGTGTTGATGGCTGCTATCTACTGAAGATAGCACTCAGATACAATTACTGTTACAAAATGACTGTGTTAATGGCTGCTATCTACTGAAGATAGCACTCAGATTACTTTACAAAATGACTGTGTTAATGGCTGCTATCTACTGAAGATAGCACTCAGATACAATTACTGTTACAAAATGACTGTGTTGATGGCTGCTATCTACTGAAGATAGCACTCAGATACAATTACTGTTATACAAATATGGAATGGTCATGAGGGAAATTGGTTGAACTATTGCCCCAAGGTCTCCAGATCACCGAGGGACAATTATAGTTCACCCATTTCACGAATATAGAGCAGTCCATATTTGTTTTATATAACGCATGAAAATATTTATGTGTGCGATTTTGATCAAATAATACCTGAAAAAGATCTTACAGGCGGGTTTTATCCTCCATGCCATTATGGCAAAATCGTACGAGGCAGGGCATTTTTGTCTTTCAAAAGGTTCTATTGACCGCCCGGTCAATAGTACTTTTTGAAAGACAAAAAATGACCGGGAAGTGACGTCAAGCATGAAATGGACCAAACTATTTTGTGTTATCTGATGTAGTATCCAACAATCAGATGGCTGAAATATTTTCATGCGTTATATAATACAAAATAACTATGTTAATGGCTGCTATCTACTGAAGATAGCACTCAGATACAATTACTGTTATAAAATGACTGTTGATGGCTGCTATATACTGAAGATAGCACTCAGATACAATGACTGTTACAAAATGACTGTGTTAATGGCTGCTATCTACTGAAGATAGCACTCAGATACAATTACTGTTACAAAATGACTGTGTTAATGGCTGCTATCTACTGAAGATAGCACTCAGATACAATAACTGTTACAAAATGACTGTGTTAATGGCAGCTATCTACTGAAGATAGCACTCAGATACCATTGGCGAAGCCTCGTTACAGTAAAAGGACGCGTGCGTGCGTGGAGGCAGCAATCGCACTGTGCATCATATGCGTGACGCGTGCGTGCGTGTGGTGCGTCTGGGCCATAATCGCGCGAGTACGCTTGGATTACTTTTGCGTGAGGAGAGATAAAAACCGAATGTTTCTCGCCAATTTGGAACCGATTAAACTACAGTGGTAAATGGCACTCCGTGAATAAGTTGACTACCTACCTTTTCTCGTGCCCATATGAATCCTCTCGTTCTAGCCCACTGATAGTAAGCACCTCCAGCCCCCGGTAACCTCGTTGTCATAGTCAAAGTCTCTTCCAAATCAGAAATGTACTCTATTGCAAAACGCAAAGCTTGAATTTTAGACATTTTCTTTCCCGGTTGCTTTCTGTGGGCGAGTTTCCCGCGCAACGCTTCAAAGGCATTGTTCATATCACGCATTCTCGACCTCTCTCGGTCGCTGGCTGTCTTGCGTTGAACAAGTTCTCGATGTTCCTCTTCCGGTGATGCGATCATTGAGTCCGGAGTACTGTAGTGGTCTGTTGGAGACTTCCCATAGTTTTCCGAAGACTTATAATAGTTATCCGGAGATTTCTCGTAGTTATCCGGAGATTTTAGAGTCCCGTAGTTATCCGGAGATTTCCCGTAGTTATCCGGAGACTTCCCGTAGTTATCCGGAGACTTCCCGTAGTTATCCGGAGACTTCCCGTAGTGTTCCGGAGACTCTCCGTGTGTTGCATTATGTAATAGTAAAATGTCAGATGAGTTGATGCACTGTGAACGGTCAGATTGGTCAATGTTTTCCATTGTTAATTCTGCAAATAATTCCAAGTTATAAAGAACAAAAATGATCTTAAGCAAATAAATTGACATTTGTGATGTGCAGTTGATTTGGGTACTGTGCGCTGCGTCATTTAGATGTATGATAAGGTAATACATTGGGAAAAATACTACTACTTGATTTAGGGTTAAATGTCACGTGTATTTCAATGGGACATCAAAATCGAAATTCAACACATGTTTAAAAAAACCGGGTTGACTATAAAAGAATATCATATGTTGGGCTGAGTATGAGTGTTTAGAACAAAAAAGTAAATCACAAATTTGACCTATGACCTTTTGAAAATGCCAAGTCGAAACGAAATTTGCCATTTTTCACGAAATTGGCCAAAAATGACATGTATAAATCATTTTAAAAATATTATGAGTGTGTGAATGATGAGAATACATCTAATATTGCTGGTAAATTAACCTTTGATTTTAAGACAATTGTAGAATATACCCGCAGTGCAGTTTCCATGGCAACCACCATTTATGTCCAAATTTGATTCACATTTTACCTATTTTTGATGTATTTAGAGGTCCTTAAAGTTGGTTGCCATGTCATTTACATGCCAACCTTATAACGTGATTTATCGATTCTCTTTGAGTTACGATATTTTTTAAAGAATGAAAAAGTGGAATTTTAGCAACATTTGTGTAACATTTCCCCAAATGGCCTATTTTGGCCGCTTGTCATTTTCAAAAGGTAATAGGTAAAAAAGGAGGTATCATAATTTAGGTGGGGGAGGGGCATATTCAATACACGTGTTATATTGGAGACTTGGCAAGGGGGTCGTGAAATGTATGGGTCGGGTTAATAGTCACTGGACAGGTCTTTAATTTTGGTATAATGGTCGTAAAGCATGTGTCCTTCTTATGCCTATGACTTGTCAACAAACCATTTCACTTTAAAACCCTTTTGTTAATGTCTTGTCTAACATTCATCTTAAAGTTAACTAGCCTAAATAGATATCGAAATGGAATGTAGGCCTACTCAATATTAAGTGCCTACATAGACAACTGTTCAAAAAACTAACTGGCAATTATGTACCAGTGTTGGACAGATATGGCAAAAAACCTCAATGTATATTAATTTTGCCCCTAGTGTATAGCTGATCCTATACCGTATTTCATATCATGTGAACTTCAAATATTCCCTGTTTTATTGTAGCCTGGACTATTATTAATAAACGGAGTGGAGGGTGAGTTATACCTTTAAAGATTCAGATTGATAATCATCAACATTTGTATGCAAAAAACACTTAATTTAAGTGTAACTCTTATATATAAGAAGGACTTTTGCATTTTCACCAAATGGTATTTCCCACGTATCGACCAAGTAGGCCTACTATACCCGGTATTTCATAGTATTTCCCGGTATTTCCCAGTATATCCCGGTATATCCCGGTATTTCCCACTATTTCCCACTATTATTTCCCGGAAATTGCTTGAGTCTGTTTATAGTCCAAGAAATCTGACTTCATGATATTGACAGTTACCATCTCACTTCAAACATTTTTTATAAACTGCAATTATGGAGTACAAATAAATGTGTACAGGTATTCACATAGAAATACAAAATCTAATCAAAATATATAAACAATGGGATTTATATTACAGTTTAATACAAGCACTTATTCATTTTTGCCTACCAGAAGAGAAATAGGAATCGTATTTTTCCTTTCACAATTTGGTCTATTTTTGTCGGTCGTTTTACACAGATTTCCCGCTTTTTCCCATGGCAGGTATAGATGATTCACTCGAATAATTACAAATGGATTTTGCATAATCCCCAATAATAACAGACTTTTAGTTTTTCACTCCTAGAAATGGTATTAATTCGAATGGTCGAAAGAAATCCTTTTCAAATGGGCTTCAATTCCAGAAATAATTAATCCATTATTATATGGTAATTATATTTAAATTTCGACTTCTACACCGTAATCGCTACAAGCGTAAAACAAGAAAGATATTTTGGTTCACGCGGTACTTTATGTGCAGAAAAGCGTTAAGGAATCATCCTGAAGGACGCCGGGTTGATATACCCCTTGGCAAATTGGCGAATGTGTGGGTCGCGCGCATTTCGCAAACAGACCATTATAAAGTTAGTTTGTATGAATAGTATACTGTATGAATGCAATAGTGTATCAATTATTTCCATTTTAAATCAGGAGGTATACCTTATGATACAGGTCGTGCCTCTTTCATTTTACAAAATCAAGGGTTTATCTTTAAGCGGTTCCAAAATGTACCAATACCAGGGCAAAAAGAAAATACACTTGCGAAAAAATGGACGAAAATAAGGGCTTTTAATTCCAACATGCAACATTGGTAATTATATACTTAAATTCCACCAAAAATGACTCTCTTTTCTGTTGATTGTCAACCCTAAAAACATGAAATTTATCAAGCGCCGTAACTTTTGAACGTATAAAAAAGTAAACATTTTAGGAAAGGAAATTAGTCGGAGAATCCATTTTTGGTATCAAATTTCACTAAAAATGCGGATTTTTAAAATGTTGACCAAAAAAAATACTTTTTTATGTGCTGCATTCGTAGCAAATTCAGTTTTGGTAAAAAAATGCTGAAATTACACCAAAATCATCTAAAGACACTTCCCTATAGGAACATATTTTTTTGTTTTGACATACAAATGTTTATAGGCTTTAAAATGTTGACCAAATAGTGCCAGCAATGTGATTTTGGAGGTACACAAATCAAATTTTAAGCATATTAATGCCTACGTTGTGAAGTGTTTCGAAAATATCCGCAACCGCTGATTAAAATCATTAGTGGACTTATCGCACAAATCCATCTCAAGCAACCCGACACCCCTATTCATTGTGTACAACATGTAAGAAGTACAACCTCCGGGTATAATTATACAATTGATATACGATATGTATGATTATACAAATATCAGATACATAACAAATTAAGCTCAAATAAAAGCGATTTTATGAATATTAAAATTTGACTGATAACCATCATGATTGAACGTTGTTATATAGTGGCGCTATATAAACCTCACCCCCATGTCAAAACCCAGACTGGTAATTGCAAGATCTGTCCTATTAAAAATCCATATAATATTCAAAACATAGCTACATTAACATTGCTGTTCCTTCTTTCTTTGAGGGCATACCCTAAGCTCACTAACACAAAGGCTACACAAATTCTGATACAATCTTCTTAGCATTAGCATAAGAGCGAGCGCCGTCTCTACGTCGTTTACCAGAATTTTGACTATGAAACAGAGACAGCACAAAGCGAACTTGCTTTGAGATATTTGGCCGTAGGCGCTAAAATCTATGGACATGACATGATACTTACCAAGATAAGACTATTATAAAGCCTATTCTTAAAGCAAATAAGTGAGGGCTTAAAGTTTCGATATTCCTATAATTTAACGAAGATGAATCTTCATCCAAGTTGTCTTTAATATAAACGATTTTTTAAAGATTGAAGCGTAACTCACATCTTCTCCGATACATCTGTTCGTATGCTATATAGGCTCCCAAGCAATTTGTTTGCATGTATAGTCTTTCATTTTAGTTTTTTTTTTTAAAAGGTTTAACTATAACAATACGATATAATGAAAGGCCATCAATGTTCATAGAGCATCAAGAGCACTAAATGAAGGCCTATCCATAGACCTGGAATGTCGCCTTGTGAAAGCGCTGCCACATCTCTAATATTTTAATATTGTACAATTCATTCTCTCTAGGGTCTTTAACCCCGGTCTTTAACTTGGGTGGAGGGGTCAAAGAGTGAAGGGCATAACCGACTAATTTTGGTTATATACATGATTTGCCATTTCATTATACAGGGTTTCTCAAAATAAATTACAACGCACCTTTAGGTGGTCGTAACTTCTTAAATAAGATGCTTCCTGTAGCCGGGAAGCATCGAGGGGGGGGGGGGGGGGGGGCTTCTGGCAGGAGGAAACCCCCTCTAGTAACGCCGCTAAATTCTCTCCCAAATTAAATGTGTTTAAATAATTGTGTGTTATAAAAGTAGGCCTACCATAACACATCATTCGGATGCCCCTTTATTGGATATACGCCATTTATGGATGCTCAATTCAATGCGACTTTAATGTACAATTTTAAACTGACAAAATTGCACAATATTTATTCTGTTTAACGTGCAATTTTCATTTATCTCTTTCAACCCTCCAAAATCCAACTTCAGCAAATGCTGCTTTTATAACGCTCATGGGTTATCCCAGAAAAATAAACATCATGGAGTCTCTCTGATACTTCTGTAAGGCGACGAAATGTACAGGCTGACCGACCCATTTAGTTCAAATTTGAAGGGAAAAAAATTTGGGAGATTTTTTTTGAAAATATTTTTCGCCATTTTTTGGAGAAAAAACGCCCCGCCCGACCCTATCTAGAGGTTCATTTGCCCGTACAAAAGGGTGGGGTTTTTTCGTCGCCTAACACTTAATTTCTGTGTATTCAATCGTCTGTTTTGCTTTGTATTCTTTACACTATCTGCTTTTCAATGTTATATATAACTTAATGAATTCAATCAAAAGTAAACCTTTGGTTTGATTTTAACAAAAGGTTTATAGTGTTTAGAAAAGGTTACCATGTATAACATTTAACGCATGGGAAACCCTGTATGTTCTATACAGTCAGAGATATACAGTATATGTAATAGTTTATTTTCCTAAGTGAGGCTATAATTAATGACGTGTTAATCAAACCGCAAATTTGAGTGAATAGCATTGGCCCTAAGGGTTGTTGACTGCTGGTTGTTGTACTCAACCGTGGTGGCTTATAGTGATATGAATACTGATTGGTTTAAACAAAAGAGGAAAATTGTACAATAATTGCTGTCAAAGACGAACATTAGCAAATAAAACAAAAAAATTAACAAAAAAGGTTTGGTTGAAATAGGAATCCATCATTTTCCACATTTGTGTCATTTTAAAACAGGAACACAAGAAGCATTTCAGTTGTATTGCCATTTGTACAAGTTTATGGAGTAATAAATACAAATTTACGGAATTCAAAGATAGCAAAATGTTTCTAAAAATGAGAATATACTCCTATAAAGGCATCATAAGTGTTTCACAACCGTCTGTTTTGACCCTAGTGAAATATAACGACATAGGCCCGCAGCTACCAAATAATGAAAAATAGCGATCAATGTTCAGCTCTATGTGTACCGCACGTGGCATACCTTGCATGAATATATGCATGAATCTATGTTATCATGTAAATATTTGTATATATTTCCTTTTCTATATTTTAAAACATTGTGTAATGTTTTATGGACGCATTAGTCGAGAAGACTTTTGCCACTGTTCCAACAGTTATGTCCGAATAAATAATTTTTTAAAAAAATTCGATCCCCCGATATAAGTTGATTAACTTTGCTCGTTCGAAGTTTTTCAGTTTAATACGATTATTTTGATTTCTGGTCACAACAATAATTAGCAGGACACACATTGAATTTATTGTTATGTTTAGTTTATGAATGAAAATGACGAATGTTTATTTCGATATCACCTAATAAGTCGTAATGCTTTCATTTGAAACAATTTAGTCACGGTTACAAACACTTTGCTAACCTCAGGCTGGGTTCTTACATGACCACATAAACCATGACGAAACGTTGTACGTACTATACCATCCAAATATGGCTATTGTCTGACGTTATAATGATGTTGCAGCATCTTCTTTAGAACAATAACAATATTATGTTATTCTTTATTGGAAAGTTTAAGAATTGGTGTAATAAATGTCACAATTGTCTACATTATATCATACAGGGTATCCCAACAGTTAATTTACCTTTCAAAAACATCATTTCTGTGGTGAAATAAATCGCAAACTAAAATCCCCGACACTTCTTAGAAAACACTAGCATTTTGTATTGTAAACTTAAAGTGTTCACAGAAAAGCAATGTATCCGAAATAAAAATTGCATTTCTATAATAATACACACGTATAGAAAGAAAGAAATATAGATCATTTAAGAGAAAGGGAATATGATTATTTCTTCAATTGAAATATGTAATTTAAAATTGCCATGTACAATTTCAAATGGAAAAAGTGTGTTATTGTGTCCCATTTTGTATTTTCACCAAGTTAGATATTCCCAACGATAAAGAATGAAATGGTCCAATAACTTGTAAATGTTTGTATCATCATATATGTTACAACAATGTGCTCATGACATATTTCAGGAGTAAAAGAATTCAAATTGAGGTATTTTCAATGTCTTAAGCTCAATGTTTTTATAGGTTATAGTTTGTATATCGGCTTTCTTGATGTTTATATATAATAGGCCTATTGATCATATTTAATTTTTGAAACAAAAATGGCTCGGACCTAAAATGCACAAATTAGTTAGTAATCATGTAAAGTCAAAACGTGTAAACAGCAACATTTCACCATCACCAATGAAATGATTTGATTTTGAAGAAGTCACCTCGCCCCTATAATAGTGTGAATGAGCTGGTGGCGATACTTGCAATCTGTCGGCTGACAATGTAAATGCACCAC
The DNA here is from genome assembly GCA_035610835.1 of Ophiura sarsii. Classification (NCBI taxonomy): domain Eukaryota; kingdom Metazoa; phylum Echinodermata; class Ophiuroidea; order Amphilepidida; family Ophiuridae; genus Ophiura; species Ophiura sarsii. The sequence continues at coordinate 76,982,377 of CM069448.1, read as the reverse complement.
AAATTAGATTGTCGGGTTATTAATCCTGCAAATGAGTCCAATTGAGTTCATATTATAACGCGCCGTATCATCATTATTATATTATTACTATATTCCCATTAAGAGGCTTGCCGCTAACTCTTCACAGACTACAGAGTGGTCCAAAAAAGACTTACAGACTTGCCGCTATTTAAACGCTATGCAGACTATAGAGTGGTCCAAAAACGACTTGCCGCTAACGCTATACAGACTAGAGTGGTCCAAAAACGACTTGCCGCGAACGCTATACAGACTAAGAGTGGTCCAAAAACGACTTGCCGCTAAGTTAACGCTATACAGACTATAGAGTGGTCCAAAAACGACTTGCCGCGAACGCTATACAGACTAGAGTGGTCCAAAAACGACTTGCCGCGAACGCTATACAGACTAGAGTGGTCCAAAAACGACTTGCCGCTAAGTTAACGCTATACAGACTAGAGTGGTCCAAAAACGACTTGCCGCGAACGCTATAGAGTGGTCCAAAAACGACTTGCCGCGAACGCTATACAGACTACAGAGTGGTCCAAAAATGACTTACAGACTTGCCGCCATTTAAACGCTATACAGACTACAGAGTGGTCCAAAAAAGACTTGCCTCTAAAGACATCACAAGATTTTTTTTAATTCTCAAATTGCATTATCTTATTCTTAGACTTTGAAATTGAAGCTCTAATTACAAAATAGCAGCCTTTCAAGGAAGAAATGTGGTAGTATGGTACAGGGTGAGTAAAAAAATTGTACTCAAAGTAAAATAAATATCTAAAATATTTCTTAACAGAATATGAAGGCAATCAATGCTTGAATCAATAGCTGCATTTATTTACTGTTATCATCAAAAAGAATCGCAACATTTCATAGTACTATTATCCAGTTATGACTATATTGGTAAAGTTACTGCATTTTAAAACCGAACAAAATATTAAGTATTGTACTCAATGACGCATGATATTTATGAATAAGTGAATACATGCATGAAACACAATAGCTAATTAATAAGACAAAACAAACTTGCTCAGATATTAATTATTTTCATACATTAAATGCAAAATAATGACAAAACAATGTCATTATTTCGTGAATTCAGCAGAGCAAAGACAAAATCGGGCTTTTGTGATGATCGGATTAAAGTGTGAACCATTATTCAATAGCGAAATTCAAAAGAGCTTTTAATGGAAAAATATCACAAATCTTGTTCGGTTTTTAAAATGTGCATAAAACATATTTTCCTCTACTAATTTTAACCAACTAACATTCTTTTGAAAGCTATGAGACAGCCTCTCTGCCGAAATAAATAATCTGTGAAATTTACTGCATACACTTTTAGAAATAAAATCCCGAAGTTGAGTGCATGTTTTTTTACTCACCCTGTATGTGTTGAAATTTGAGTCATGAGATAATGACACAATAGCACGATGTTCACAAATATGGCAATAATACCTGATCACCACAGACGTGTGTGGATATGAACAGATTTTTAATTTTTCTTTAAATGATCACTATTTTGAATTTTAAAACTTCAATGCCAATGTAATTTTCACCATTTGTATATGCCCAAGTTATCATGTTATTGCAATTTAAATGACGTAAACATACATTTATCTTAAGTTGTCTCCAAAATTCTTGGAAATCCGCCAGTCTGAAGTACGTGAACAGAATGTGTATAACGATTTTTCCCAAAATATTAAAAGTCAGCGTTATTGAAATAAAGTTGACAAAAATGTTCGTCAATTGCAAATATAGGTGAACATCACAATACATTTGTGGCGTATAACCATGGAAGGCTTTATCATGATTATGTATAGGCTAACCAGATTTCTGAGTAGGGGAGAAAAGGCGGTAGATATTTTCAGGGTCAAACATAATAGGTATGGTGAGTGCAATTATATAGCCGTAATGTGCCAGTTTTTGTGAGTTGTAGTATTTTGTGGATTTTGAAGTGGCACTTTATTCTCAAAATTATCTCATAACCAGATTTCAAGCACAAATTAAGTGTTCATTCACTGATTCTTAGCGATGTGCAGAAAAGCATATTTCACAGGGGCAAGGGGATGGGACACATTTTCTAAATGGCACCCCCTCCCTCATGCCCCCACTCACATGCCGCCACACTCTGGTTACGCCACTCATTAAACTGCATGGCAGAAACAGATCTAAGGAAGCTTAACATACATGTTGAAGCTAAGGAGCGGGCTAACGGACCGTTCATAAATACTTTGGTGGGCGCTGGATAATTACAATTTTGGTATATCGAAACTCTTGACCTCCCCCCCCCCCCCTCCCCCTACCCTCGCCATGGCACACACTTTTTGACCCCCCCCCCCCCCCTCTTGCCATGCCATAACATGTTTAGACCCCCCCCCCCACCCCTCTGTTGGGGCTTTCCAAAACTTTTTTTGACCCCCCCCCCCCCCTTTGCAGAATATCAAACACTTTTTGGGCCCCCCTATAATTATCCAGCCCCCACCAAAGTATTTATGAACGCTCCCTAAGGAGGTTCTGGCAGCAAATCTTATTAGGCATGATGATAGGCGATGGTTTGATAATTAGGGGTCGCGCGAACCGCCTATCCCATACAATGTGATGAGTGACATGAGGAAATTCACAATCGAAGTGATTAGGCCTATATATTACAAAACTACCTGGTAACCATGGTAACTGGATCACGCACCTTTTGGTGTGATGGTACTTTATGTGGCGATAATTTCGAACGGGGTCAGTACTCAAAACTGTGATCCAGTTGACATAGTGATAAACTTTATACTCGCTTTAAATACACCATTAGACGGTGAATCACCGTCTATATGCTTACACGTAACACTTCGTTGTGACTTGAGAACATTTTAACATGTTTAAAAGCAAGCCGAGAAGGAGGAAAGGGACTAAAAAGGTAGACCTTATACAACGTCCACCAGGGCACACCTAACTTCCCTTTCGGATCATGAAGGAAAACCAGGAGGTTAAACAGTCAGCAATAGTGATGTCTTTAACGACTGCTAAACTCCAAGGCTACTCCGCCACTGGTTCTGGGTAAAATTCCTATATCTTGCATATTCGGATATTCCTCTACTCACGTGGCATCGACGGTGGTGATCCTTCCCCCGATGTATCTAAGCACAGATCTTTCTCGTCGGTCAACGCCTCCGCTGTACTCTCCTCTTCTCGCCTTCAACCAAATCTCGCTAACTGCTACCGGGGTGTACATCCCCTTCCGGCCGAACGTTGCTTCTTACTCCAATATCCTCCCAACAAATACTACGGAGGATCCACACCACACAAACTCCTCTTGTATAATGTTTTTATAGGGCATGCCGGGATGTACCGACGGTCCTCCTTATAAACAAGTCTAAAACAATCCCCAAAAACAATGCTCTTTTCTGGTAGAAAAGACGTAATTAATACCACCGGCGGCCAAGATTTGCCAAGGCAAGCGGCAACGATTCGACGCAGTCCTCTTTTTCAAATCCCGGGTCGACACCATCTAACGTGTGTAACCTGGGAGCTGGTATATTTGCATTAATACATGCACATCTATAGATACCCTTTTATTATTTTGTATATGTATGAATTTAAAATCGTGTTTTTATCGTTCGCGGTAAAAATTAAGCCCGCGGCCAAAGAGAGACAGTTTATATGAGGCGGCGAGGCGGAAGAGAGCAAGGAATCAGATAGCCATCGGGATAATTCTAGTATCAGTCGCTTGTATCGGCTCTCCCCTTCTTCTTCTTCATTAGTTTTATTCAAAACAAGTCATTAGTCGGTGACGTAACCGAGTGCCATCAAATATACAACACCAGAACAGGTCGTCTTTTAAAAGTTTTATTTGGAGTCAATCATGGGGTAATAAACGTGGAATAGCCTAGTCATTTAAGTTCAATTGTTCATCAACTATGGTGACTCCCCCTTCCCGTTTGTTCTATGGACGATGAAACACATTTTATTTGTGAAGCATGCATAAATGGGCATAACCCTATATAACCCACAGTGGCGTACCCAAGGGGGAGGGGGGGCATGGGGGCCGTGCCCCCCTGAAATAACCCCATCGGTAAAAACGGCCGTCGGTAGATTGCGATTTTGACCATGCGATTTTTTTTCTGCCGGTTTTGCGGACAACTTCATCGCTACCCCCCCCCCCCCCCCCATGCGAATTTATTAACCGTAAACATTATTTGGCCAAACACTGTATATAGGCCTATGTATTATACAAATCAGTCTCATCGTGTATACTCAAATGTTGTACGGTAAATAATATCGCCCCCCGGATGCGTATGCAGCAATGGAAATACCCACATGACTTTGAAATAGGTAGGAACTACACACTTTGTAGACTCAGAATATTTCTAACTCTTTTCTAACATTTACAAAAGGAAATAAATCAGTTGAAAAAGTGGTCTAGTGGGAATCGAACC
>CM069448.1:76910036-76977853 GCA_035610835.1 Ophiura sarsii | reverse complement strand
GTGGAATTAATAGTTTATACGTTCAAGTTTAGTTCACGAACGTAATAAGGTCAAATATGAACAGCTCAGAAGTATGAAGAATTTTTTATGAATAGTGCAAAGTTCACCCTATTGAAAAACTACAGCACTCTCGTCTTGGCTAAATCAGGGGCGGATCCAGGGGGCACCCCGGGGTATGAAGAAGAAAAAGGGGGAAAAAAGGGGAGAAAGAAAAAGGAAAGGGGAAAAAGGAAAGGAGACAAAAAAGGAAAGATAAGAGAAGAAAAGGAAATCGAAAAGAAAGGCAATATTGGGGCTATAGAACAAGAAAAGGGCCTGATCAATTGCATTTTTGGGGGATCATCTTTTCACAGCACCCCGGGGTGCGACCATCCTGTACACTGCAAAAACACCGGTGTTAAAAATAACACTGTTCGGTGTTCTGAGAGGTCCACACCAATTAGTGTTGTTTCAACACTATCTTGGTGTTACATTAACACTTACAGTGTTATTCGTCACACTTGCAGTGTTAAAATGACACTACATGGTGTTGATATAACACCAAGAATTTAACACCGGTACACCGGTGTTGGTGTGGACCTCTCACAACACCATTGGTGTTATTTTTAACACCGGTATTTTTGCAGTGTATGCGCCCTTGGGCTAAATCACTAGCCAGCCTAGCCTCGTTTTCAGATCACATAACCCTCTTCGACGTAAATGCGCTAATTAAGAATAACGTCTATTAATACTTAGTTATACCATATTAATTATTATACAAAACAGATTTTTCAGAAACTTTTCCCAAAGTTCAAAGTCTATCTCAAGGGTTACTCAACCAATACGATGCATGTTTGTACTTTTCACAATGCATGTCTAATGGTGATTCCAAATATGGTAATGGAATTCAATAATTTTGACATTATGACAATTTTAGGTTTAGGGCCTACTTCCTCTCCTTATATTTATATGTTTCTCAGAATTACCGTAAACAAAATCAAAGACGTCTTCGCGTTCGATGAATTAACCAATTGAATTTGATATCAGGATACAGAAATGAATAAACGTAATCAAGGACCAGATGGCACGTGTCCTTGCTTTGTTTGTTTTATAATGGTATAGTATTCATTATAATTAATAACTGAAGGTATGGATATGATTACAAGGATGTATTTGTAGGCAAATAGATGTCCATAAAATGAAAATCTGCAGAAACAATAGATAACAACAAATAAGCAGATGGTACGAACAGAAACATTAAAAAACACGCGTTTATCAATCACTATGAAATGGATTAGGGTCAGGTATGGGTTAAGGTTAGGTATCACTATGAAATGGATTAGGGTCAGGTATGGGTTAAGGTTAGGTATCACTATGAAATGGATTAGGGTCAAGTATGGGTTAAGGTTAGGTATCACTATGAAATGGATTAGGGTCAAGTATGGGTTAAGGTTAGGTATCACTATGAAATGGATTAGGGTCAGGTATGGGTTAAGGTTAGGTATCACTATGAAATGGATTAGGGTCAAGTATGGGTTAAGGTTAGGTATCACTATGAAATGGATTAGGGTCAAGTATGGGTTAAGGTTAGGTATCACTATGAAATGGATTAGGGTCAGGTATGGGTTAAGGTTAGGTATCACTATGAATGGATTAGGGTCAAGTATGGGTTAAGGTTAGGTATCACTATGAAATGGATTAGGGTCAGGTATGGGTTAAGGTTAGGTATCACTATGAAATGGATTAGGGTCAGGTATGGGTTAAGGTTAGGTATCACTATGAAATGGATTAGGGTCAAGTATGGGTTAAGGTTAGGTATCACTATGAAATGGATTAGGGTCAGGTATGGGTTAAGGTTAGGTATGGATTAGTGTTCGAATATTATGGATGCTCACATTAAACTTGGTAAATAAGTTTCCGAGGAAAGATGAGTTTTGGCACCGTTTACTGTAAATTTATCATATTAAATCGTCGCTGTTCTGACATAACGACACATCACAACAGAATTAAGTAAAGTGTTGTGTCGTTATGTCAGAACAGCGACGAAATGATTGTCAAAATAGGCAAATATTTTGAAACCACCTTGCATTTATTTAGTTATCAAATTTGCATAATGCCCGTTCTATAAATCATCGGTCGCATGTGGATAGATGCTGTTTTATAGCTATTACCCCGGGGAGGGAGGGGGGGGGGGTACTCAGATTTGGTTTGGTCGGGGGTGTGCCGCTGGAGATTCAAAACCCCTACCCATTTCTAAGGGTGATTTTGGAAAAATCGGTACCCATTTTTAGGGGTTTTGCTTCATTTTAAACCAAATTTTCGCAAATTATCGGGGAAAAAGACCTAATTTTTTTGCAATTTTTCGCGAAAATAGACCCATGTCTAAGGATTTTTCAGTTGAAAAGCCTACTCATGGCTAAGGATGTCTCATTAAAAAAACGACCCACTGGAGCGGCACGTCCCCGTATGCCTTACATACGTGAGTACCCCCCCCCCCCCCCCCCGGGGATATCCGTCGTTAGAGATCAACTCATTCTGCCCACGCCCTCTACGACGGGTAACAGTAGCTACAAAAAACCACAGTGAGCAGGAATCAGAGTTACTAGTCTGATGAAGCTACCAGCGTGTAGAGTGAAACGTCATTGAACAGTGAGTAACATCTTTTACTCCCATTGGACTATATATTTGTACACTTGGATATCTCAATATTGATTATAAAACCATTGCTTATTATTACCACAACATCTCATCATTGTAATTAGTGAATGCTATATTACTTCTTAGTTTCATACCGTCTCTGCGGGAATCTTCGCTCATTAAGCTAATTAAAAAGCAGATGAGTTTTATTTTAAAAACGGCAACACTAATTATTAGTCCGGTTATAGATAAGAATAAAAATTAGAATTAATGCAACCTATCTTGACCACAGAGTAGCAATATAAAATGCCTACAGTGATTTCTTTACATTATTATTTTGTTTCTAATTCTTATTCTATTGATTTAGTCCGGACCGGGACTACCTTTCAAGGTGTTCTTAACATTTAAAAAAAACACCAATTTGAGTCCGGACTGGGACCTACTTGAATTGCGTTCCCACTAGCGATTTGTCTCTACTAAAAGTCAGCGAACAGATAATGACGTCGATGTTGTCTGTTCATCTTCGTGGTTTTGGCCACCGCGAATTGCTTCAAGTTCGGGCTTCAAGCTTCAAAATTTTCGACTTTGCCGATGCGACTTTAACATAAGTTTGATTGATTTGGTTTTAGCGTAAGCCGTAAACAGGTAAAACCAAACAATTTTAATACGTTTATTATCATGATTATGGTGTATTTGAATACACCATAAATAAATGCATCCTGAAAATTAGTATTTGAGCCTATTAAAGGCATATTATGTGATCTTTTCCAATCAATCATTGATTTTTACTATGAAAGCAGATTTTCTTGCAGATATGCATTTTTGATCATAAATCATAAAGATCTTCTAAGTTACAGATCGATACGATTCCTAATTACTTCAAAATCATGGTTTGAAAATAGATTGTACCGAGCGGTACAATCTATTTTTAAAATTTTACTCTAAATTCACTCCTAAAACCATGATTTTGAGGTTATTAGGAATCGTATCGCTCTGTAACTTGGAATATATTTATGATTTATGATCAGAAAAGTAAATCTGCAAGAAAATCTGCTTCCAATTTATTTTCGAGGATTGAGGTCGTCCCCTGGAAAAGATCTCATAATATATCTTTAATGTCGTGCACTAAATGGAATGAGTGAATGGAGTATGCAACTGCAGCTTCCAGTATACGTGTTTACAGCTACATTTATATACGCACAGCTTTGCGTCGTGAAAATCTAACAATGCATGGTATAGACGTTATTCATAATTGCCGATTTCAGGCTAAAGTGGGAGACATACTCGATGTGACGTAATTTATCACGGTTGGCCTCGCTTTCGTTATGATTAGTGACGTCACATCGAGTATGTCTCCCTCTATAGCCTGCCTGAAATCGTCAATTATGAATAACGTCTATTGCGCGTTATGTAAACACATATTTCCGCTCGTGTAAAATGTCAATGGGCCAGTTACACAATTTTGGTGTCAATTATTTATACAAGAATTCCCTATCTAAATATATTTTCAGATTAAAGGTGCGAATTATTTTGCAGGAGATATAAAACTTTTTGGACACCCTGTATTTGACGGCTTTGGTCATATTGATCGTATTAACAACACTAACTCTTAAATCATCGAGCAATGCAGCTCAAATGATGATAATATTTAGAGAAGTGGCAGTCTCTGTTTTGCTTATAATACGAATTTGGTCCTAAAGAGGTTAAGGCTAATCCTGATGAAAGCTTGACAGTTGTACTTGCTGGACTCCTCCTTTTAAATAGAACCCTGTGCCCCTGATGGCTCATATAGTTCTCATCTCACGAGTGTTTTAACTTGCTTCATTCAAGACTCACGAGATTCAGACATATAATATGGTTTTTTTTGTTGGTCTTCGAGTCAGTATATAACGTGTAAAGGATTTTTGTCTGAACCTCTTACACAGAGTGACCTCACACAGCAGCCGTCGTAAGGCAAATTTGGTAGTGATATTTTAGCGATCACTCTGTACTGTCTTTATCGCAACAAGGTGTCACTTTTAAAATAATTGGTCCGACTTGCAAACTTGAAATGGTCATTTCCATTTGAAATCCATACATGGAAGACATGACCTTGGACATCAAGTCACCCATCAGGTAACCCCATTTGAAATTCACACTACTCCCTGAGGGGATGATTATTAAGGTAATGTTTGGACATCAAGTCACCCATCAGGTAACCCCATTTGAAATTCACACTACTCCCTGAGGGGATGATTATTAAGGTAATGTTTGGACATCAAGTCACCCATCAGGTAACCCCATTTGAAATTCACACTACTCCCTGAGGGGATGATTATTAAGGTAATGTCTTCCATGATATAGGGGTGTATGAATTTCAAATGGAATAATCCAATTCAGTCGCCTGTAAATATGTAGATGTCCCCAATTTCAAATCTAGCCGGAGTAGAATAACCCTGCACCGAAGAGCAGAAGAACATGTTCTTTTGTGCATTCCAATAGGTTTGGTTGCTGTTGTTATTGTTGTGATTGGGTAAAATATACGCAAAACGGTTGTTAGATAAAACGTGCTCGGAAAAGTGTACTTTAGGTCCCAGATTCTGGACTGTCACAGTATCGGGCGATACTGAAACACCTAGTATCGTACGAAACCTGTACAAAATTAGTGTTCCAGTATCGGTCGATCCTGGGCCATATAAAATGTGCTAGTATCGGGCGAGACTGGAACAAAATTATGAATACCAGTAGGCCTATCGTTCAATACTAGGACAAATTACACTGTAACATGTGTAGGCCTACTAGTATCGCCTGGGATAGGCCTATACTGGACTTCTACGGGAAAGTAGTTCACAGACCATCCGTATTTTCACATTCTGGGACCTAAAGTATATACACTTTTTTCCTTTTCGTTTTGACTTGCTGCACTGCCGAAATACTGCATCCTATTCCTATCTACAAAACATCCGTTTGAAGGCTCCCTTAAAATCTCCCTTAATAGAAGCGTACAAAAGCGGATTTAATACACTGTTGCACCAGCCGCACCATTGAACTACATGGAAAGTGATAGAATCGATTGGCAGATCATGATGTACTCCGTGAAGGGTTAGGAAAACAAAGAACGGCATCCAGCAGAAGATGAACGTGCACAGGATGGCTGCGAGGATCTTGGTCGCGCGCTTTTCCCTAACGCATGTGATGAGCGTTTTAGGAGTTGGTCGTATGGTTGGTGTTTTCGGTCGGTTGCTATTATCATGATTATCGCTACTATTTTGACCAGACACGGTTGTCATAGCTCTTGGCACGAACAATTTTGACATGTAAATCTCTTCATTTTTATCATCCTTCTGAACACTAGTAGTTTCATCACGTCCAGAAGTAGCAGGGAAAGGATTTAAACTAGTAGTTTCATCACGTCCAGAAGTAGCAGGGAAAGGATTTAAATTGTTTGATCGGCTGTCAATCAAAGTTTTATCACGGCGTCCCAATTGTCGAATGGCGCGAAAGATGAATCCATAAAGAGTAACTAATAAAGTACACGGTACGTAGAAGGAGACAGCCGTCGATATGATGTAGAAGGAGCTCTTCTTCGGAATACACAGAAAGTCATGTTCACTCTTGAGTGGTTCCCCAACTGGAAGGAATAGTGCTGGAACAGACAGCAATACGGACACCGTCCACGAAATCATAAGAGCAGTGATAACGGTGTTCATGTTACGACGAGGGGCGTACCATACGGGTTTGGTAATAGCGAAATAACGATCTGTGGCGATAAGAGACAAATGCCATATCGTAGCATTTGTTAAGATTATCTCCAGAGAGATGAATGCCTTGCACGATGGCAGTCCGAAACTCCACGTGCCTTTGTCTCGCAACATTGCAGCGATGGCAGTGGGCATGAGAACCACGCAGACCAGTATGTCGGCCACAGCAAGGGAGCCCAAAAGATAGTTGCACGGTTTTTGCAAGAATTTGTAACGATAGATGGCAAATATGACGAGCGAGTTTCCCAATGCGCCTAGAAATGGAAGCAAAAGCAATAACAGCAACAAATGTGACCTCTTCGTACCCATGTTAGCATGTTCCAACGATAGCTCTAACATTTGTGTCTCGTTGAAGCAACTGCTACATGTAGTTCCATCCATTGTTTTACTCATTGTAATCACCATAGTCTCACCATTTCCAGGTTAGTCAGCATGTTATTGATGATTGTGTGAATGACAGATTAATCGAAATTGTTGTTTCCGATACATGTTATGCATAATCAAAGACCTCCCGAGGACAACCACGCCTTTATTAATAAAACAATACATATTGCATTAACAATTTAATATAGACGGTTCTTTGCATTGCGCTCTGCATGTGCTCAGTCTTGGTAATTATCGCGAAGCTCTACTGGCGAACTATTAATGGCCTTCGAAGTTCATTGTTTATTTAAATGTGGAGAAAAACTGATACAAGGATGTCGAACTTCTTGGAATTTCATGCCTTAAAACCGACACTTCCGCAGTGGCGTATCCAGGGGGCCCAGCAATAGCAGGCCATGCCCCCCATTCAACAAAAGAGTAAAATGGAATAAGGAGAAAGAGGAGAAGAAGGAGGAAGAGGAGAAAAAGGAGGAAGAGGAGAAGAAGGAGGTAGGGGGAGGAAGGAGGGGCATAATGGGGTGTGGGGGGGGGGGGGGGTTACGGGGGTGCGTCCCCATAATTGTAATGTGGGGTACGTTAAAAACGTTATACTGGACCTTTTTAATGTTAAAAATGCCAATTTTGCGCGATTTGCACGTATTAGTTTCAATGTTCCATTGTTCAAGCATAACAAGATGGTGTCAGGAACGTTTTGTCTGGACTATTTAATTTAAGATTCGCATAATTGGCTTCAAACCACCGTAAATATTTTAAATATTACGTGGGGACGTTAAAACATACTGGACCTTTCAAGTGTTCAAAATGTCAATTTTTGCGCGCTTTGCGCGTATTAGTTTCAATGTTTCATTATTCAAGCTGAAAAAGATGGCTTCAGGAAAGTTTTCCATGACCATTTTAGTTTAAAATCTGAAAATCTTTGCGCGCTTTGCGAGTATTCTTTCTACAGGTTTCAACATTACAATGGGTCTCGAACCACACCAAATATTATGTAGAGACGTTAAAACCGTCATACTGGACCTTTTAAGTGGTAGAAATGCCAATTTTTGCGCGCTTTGCGCGTATTGGTTTCAATGTTTCATTGTTCTAGCTAAACAAGATGGCTTCAGGAAAGTTTTACATGACCATTTTAGTTTAAAATCTGAAAATCTTTGCGCGCTTTGCGCGCATTTTTTCTACAGGTTTCAACATTATAATGGGTCTCGAACCACACCAAATATTATCATGTAGAGACGTTAAAACCGTCATACTGGACCATTTAAGTGTTATTGGACCATTTAAGTGTAAATGCGTAAAAACGCGCGTATTATTTTCAATGTTTCATTATTCTAGCTGAACAAGATGGCTTCAGGAATGTTTTCCATGACCATTTTATCTAAAACACTGAAAATGCTTGCGCGCTTTGCGCGCATTCTTACAGGTTTTAATATTATAATGGGTCTCGAACCACACCAACTATTATGTGGGGGACGTTAAAAACGTCATACTGGACCATTAAAGTGGTAGAAATGCCAATTTTTGCGCGCTTTGCGCGTTTTGGTTTCAATGTTTCATTATTCTAGCTAAACAAGATGGCTTCAGGAAAGTTTTCCATGACCGTTTTAGTTTAAAAACCTTTGCGCGCTTCGCGCGCATTCTTTCTACAGGTTTCAACATCATTATGGGTCTCGAACCACACCTAATGTATTATGTGGGGGGGACGTTAAAAACGTCATACTGTACCATTTAAGTGTTAGAAATGCCAAATTTGGCGCTTTGCGCATAAGTTTCGATGTTTCATTATTCAAGCTTAACAAGACGGCTTCATAAAAGTTTTCCATGACCATTTTAGTTCAAAAACTTATTAAAAAAAAAAAAATGCAACAGCGCCATTTTATGATTACCGCCGGAATGAAAGGAATTTATAGACTTGTACAAGTCCAGGACTACAAACATGACAAACAATGACGGTATGGTGTACACAGTGGCGTAACTAGGTTATTCATAGATATCAAGAGTCAAGATATATATGCGCGCGCGAAATTTTTCGACTTTACACCTATTTTTTTGCACGATTAAGATACATTTTGGCTCTAAACAAGCTTGTTCCAACGAATATTGCATTTTGTGGTAATTTTTTTCGGAGTAATTCTGTAATTTCCTTCACAGAGGTATTCATAGTGCATGATTTTTTAAGAACGACGCATACTACCGATGTTTGTGTGTAGGGTATAACAGAATTATGCCTTTTTTCATCTGTGTACTTTTCACCATCATAATTCCATGATTCCTCTGGTCAAATGAACCGACAGTGCCAATCTCAACCGACACGACGTCAATATTGGGTGGGGGCGATCGCCCCCCTCGCCCCCCCCCCCCCCACCCGCCCCCTCTGGCAACGCCACTGGGTGTAAAGTGAGAAAATGAATTCAAATACATAAAATAAACAATAAAACGTTAGCATCAGATATTTCACCTTGTAAAAATCACCAAGCACGTACGTTTTATCAAACTTTCAAAACCGCACAATATTTTGGGAATATTTCAAACAATTCCGTGTAAACTTCAATAAGCCTATACCTAAAGCTAAGGTCACGAATTTTTCGCGTTGCGGAATTTCCGCGAAAATCGCGGAATTGAGGTTAAACGCGGAAAACGACATTTTGATGAAAAGAAGAAAACAAAATGCACAAAAAACGTCCAAAACACAAAATGTATAAATATTCTTGAATAAAACAATATAAATATTAAAATACAATGGCGATATAGAGGGTCGGCTACCGCTACAGTAATAATAAGGTAAGCCTAAAAATCTAAAATGATGTGTTTTTCTGTAAAATGTGTTTATTTTGGTTTTATAGATCGTAAATTTTAAGCTTTCTTGGGGAAAATTACATCACAGAAAAATGCAAAATTTACAAAGCGGAAAAACGCGGAATTCACCAGTTACAAAGCAGAAAATTCGTGACCTTACCTAAAGCAGACGACACAAACAGCGCCACCTTACGTATGAGATACAGCTATGTAGCTTTAGATCGGCAAGTTCATCAACAACACGACCCTTAAATTTCTTGAAAGTCATGGTTTGAAAATTATCAACGTTGTCAATACTTAACTTTTTAGTGTATTGATAATTTATAATGAACTATACAGAACTTAACGGTTCAAATGCCTCCACGGTATGGCGCCTAAATATCTGTGTGAGCTGATATCACCGTACAAACCAACGCGCACTCTACGTTCGTCTACTTTGACCCTCCTCGCTGTCCCCAAATCACCAAGGACAAAGACATATGGGGCTCGGGCCTTCGCGGTACAAGCTCCAGCGTTATGGAACAATCTACCAGAAACAATCCGAAGCATCAAGTTGATCAATCGTTTTAAGACATCTGTGAAAACTTATTTGTTTAACCAGGCACTGGTTTAACCAATACTACAACTGATGTTTAGAACTTTATTAACTGTATGGTATTTTTGAGTGTATATTTCTTCCGTATTTTATTGCAATTTCTTATATTTCATACTGTGCATAATTTTTAATTTTGTAAATTTTTATTGCTGCTCTCTTTTATCATATTTGTTAGTTGTACGGCGCTCAGAGGCTTTTTGTATTAAGCGCCTAAGAAATGTCTTGTTATTATTATATTATTATTATTATTTTAGGATTATCGTGGATTAGCATTACGTGCTGCTTTCTGCAAATCAAGAACGATAGCGTTATCAAGATGTGATCAGAGGAAGCAGCACTGGTATCCAACGGATTACCACCACGGACCCTCAAATTAATATTCAAGTTTCCCCCATACCCCATACTTCATAGATAATTCAGGGCTGGTGATGCGGATTGGTCAGTTTTATGAACAGCTGTCACTTCACTGTTAAAGATCATAATTATTACAACAGATCAGGTGAAAATGCACATCAAGTTTGATGTCTAAGGCAAAGGATCGGACCCCTTCTTACTTTCCTGCGTTACAATCACGTCACAATGCAGGAGGTCAGAAGTCACAAACTGGTCCAAAAAATGTTTCACTTCTAATAATGTTGAGAAATGCACCAATTCTGATTAAACGGGACAAAACTTAAGTTTCACATACTTAATGACCCACAAACTATATATTGTTGGAAAGCTTATGATTCAAGGTTTTTCATTTTTGCAAAAAAGAATCAAATTATACAGGGTGTGTAACATTTTTACAGGGTGGAACATAAAAAAGTTGATCGTTTTTGCTCCTCACAAAATATTTTGATAGTTTGTACAATTAGGGTTTAGCTGAAGATAGTCACCAAAATCAGAACAACCGCAGAAGGTGCTACCAAATTTGCTAAGAATCACCTGCCCAAAATGTACACAGGAAAAGTACTGGGTGTCTAAAATTATGATGAAATAATGCATAAAATGAAGGTTTGTATATAATATTCTATGAAATTTAGTTAGCATGGACTATTTAATTTAAAGGAAAATGGTTATCAAAATGAACTACATGAATATCATTAAAGTTCCTTTTATTTTGAATACAGGGTGGTCCAAAATATGTCTAAATAGCAAATTTTTCATAAATCTATGAACAATTCTGTGAAGAAACACTTCTGGCTATTTTAGTTAAATGTTTTACTACCCAGGGTAGAAAAGGACCGAAGAGTCACACAAATGAAATAGAGAGACTGCGATTTGGCCATTGTTTAATCAATAAAATGAATAAAACTGTGTATTTTTTACATTAAAACACTCCCTGAATTGAACATCATATTCTAGTAAGAGAATGTCTAGATAACAATTCAATATTAATATTCATAGTAGCAGGCACATGTTATTAACACATATGAGAAGTTTGAATACTTTCCTATGTATACTTTTAAAATGGCATCAATTTCAAAAGTTCTAGTTTTCCGCTATTTTGTGTAGAAACCTATGGGCGCCTCACCCACCGCCGCCTCACCCACCGACTCCACCCTTGACTCACTCGACGTTTAGATTGATAACTTCACTGTTGCTATAATACTCTGTTTGGCCATCTCGAGACAGTGACGTAACCGCGTATTCTACTAATTGCATCACATAACGCGCGCGCATACTCGCGGCGCTGGCGTACAAACACGAGCGTTGAAAGGCGGAAGATACACACGCGTGCGTAAAAGCTGCGCCTGTTCAGTTACGTCACTGTCTCGAGATGGCCAAAGAGAGTATAAACATGTGGCTTTAATCCTTTTTTTATTCGGATAAAGCTGGATAAATTGCCTTTAATATGATACCAAAAATGTTATGTTTTTTGACAACTTCTATTTAAAATAGAGACACGTATCACGATTTTAAGGATTTTTTGAAACGGCCCCACCTTATTTGATATACCTATTAGTGACCTGTGACCAGGATCATCTAGAATACCAGTGCCTATTGGATAGCTCATACCCGGGGGAGGGGCTACTTTCGCTAAAATCGTACATGGATGTGCCTGCCGGACTTCGAAAATTTGACTTTCTCTATACATATTTTTGGGCCAATTTCCCACCCATCAATATACCAATTTTGTTAGAAAAGCACCCAATTTTGCACAAATTGGGTGCTTTTTACAAAAAATGTCTCAAAATACACCCAATTTATGCCAATTGAACGCTTTGGTCTGTGATTAAAACACCCCATCGCTGTACCAATTTTTTTTCAAAAAAAGCACCCCAAAAGGCAGGCACATACGTATACCATCTCAATGTGAGAACCCTCCGGGAGCTCATAGCTCATACAGCATAACTCGGAAAATTGAACCACTATTAGGCCTACTATTAGTATTATTACAAGTAGCCTAAGTTCATAACAGCTGGGGTGGTGAGGCAGGTATACGAAATCCAGCGCTACCGTGGATAAGTGATAACACAGTTGTTGAATGGACACAATCATAATTACAATAAAACTACAAAATATATAACAAAGGTTCCCGATGAAAGGAAAAATAATGAGAGAAGAAGCAAAGAGAAAGGACGATTTCGTCTTAGACAAAATCGGAAATAAAGACAAAATGGGAATAGGATGAAATTGGAAAGGACAAAAAAGCAAGGACGAATGACGAAATAAGAGAGGACGCTTTAAGAATAATAATGAAATGGCAAAAGGACTAAATGAGACAATCAAGATTGAATGGCAAAAAACAAAAAGGCAAGGACGAATGGGAGAAGAAAGGCGACTTGAGAAGAAAGGGACTTGAGTGTGGACGATATGAGAATGGGAAAAAAATAAAATTGAAAGAAATTCAAGGACGTATATTGAAAAAAGGAAAATTGCGAATACACAAAAGTATAGGAAATTGACAAACGAAAAAAACACGAATTTGGAAATGACATAAAAAAGGCAAAATTACAAAATGGACCCGATCGGTTAAAATGATTGAATATGGTCAACTTGAAAATGACAAACTGGCAATGGATAACTTGTAACAGGACATTCTAGAAAAACGACGACATGCTGAAGGGACGAAATCGTCTATAGCCTGGTAACTGGACAAATTGTAAAAAAGGACGATATAAGTTTGAATTGAATGGATAAAGACCTATATTTTGTAGAAATCAACTTGAGCTTGGCCGTATTTCTTTACCTAATATTCCAAATCTCAAATGTGCTGATGTAAATGCATAAGTTGAAACAGCGCAAGATATATTCCTGGTGATATAATATGGACTACAATGGTTTTATTGTTTATTTCAATTTTATCATAATTGTATCCGTGCTTGGTATACAGATAGTGCTATAATGCAGGTATCACTTATACCCATTCATTATTAGAGGGCATGTTTTAGTAATCATCTTCCTTTAATTAATAGAGATTCTAGCATTAGTATGCGATTTAATCACCATACTTGTCAATCAGCTTGGCACTTACTTGTACACCTTGTTTAATTTCACTATCACGTTTTCGAACAACACCCTCTGATACATGCCAAAATCCTCTCCCGGATGAGAACCGCCTTAATACGGGTGAGATCAGAGGAAGGGGAGTGGCAGACTGAGTGGTCACTGCGAGTAATGAGCCCTCTATCGGTACATACACCACAGCGGGCGTGGCAGGCTAGAGAGTGTTGTTCATAGAGTGACAAGGAAAAGAACTACGAAGCGGACTTGTTGGCACTTGGCAATATCTGGCTTGATTGAATAATCGTTCATGTAGTGATACAGTACCTATCTTGGTTCTATAGTAGAGAGATGCTTGAACCACTAAAAATGTTTACTAGGATACGATATGACACTTATCATGCTTATGCGAAAACAAAATTAACGGTAAATCGGCATGGGATTTTTTTAGTCTCAAAACTGTGTTTAACGTTTGTTTAACCAGATGATTTCAAATTAAAAAAAGTCAGTTAGGTCATGGATATTGAACATGATGAGTGTTTTCGATTATATTTTATTCTATTAAATAATTATACGCACAAATATTTAGTTCAAGATGAAATCCAATTTGTGATTTTTTGCAAACATTCTGAAGATTCATTTCGAAAACGTTGATTCGTTGCTGCATAAACAGCAGCTTTAATGGTGTGGTTTAAAATTGCAAAATGTTTCGCCAACGTAACCAGCATAAATAATGGTTGACTCGTGAGGCGTAATGGTTCTGTCAGAGATCTTGGCAATAGAAACACTATTATCGGCGGTAACCAAGTTATCAATGTTACAAGAGACGAGGCCACTAGCATGGTGTTCAATGCAGACAAGAGCTTTCGATGTTGACTTCCGTGCAATCCAACTTCATCAGAGCTCATCGAAATTTGCGAACAATCCCTCTGTGTAATATGATCTGCACTGGATCTTTGTAACGCAGAGCACCACCTGTTATCGGGTCGTGAGCAATGCATGGAATGGCGGGAATGCATAGAATGGCGGGAATGCAGCTGCTGCTTGGTCGGAATGTGGTGATTCACGGTGCCAGGAATTTCAGGAATGCTGGGTAGACTAGGCTGAATAAGAAAACTCGATGATCTTTGCATGGGTTCTGCTGACATGTCTGGAATTAGAGACGTATTTAGTGGAGGCAGTGAGGTGAGATGGAGCGGAGGATATACTGGTGGAAGCTGATGAGGTGGTCGTGAAGGAATGTCAGCCATCAGTAAATCAGAATCGTCGTATGGCATCAAGGAAATTCCGGTGACTGGAGTGTCCTTGTCTTTGCTCCCTGTTGATGGAATTCGAGGAGAGTTGCGTCTTTGTCGATTCACAATACAAATTGATATGTCCGAGTCATTTTCGGGGTCAACTGCCGTCCACGCTTTTCGTGCATTTCTAGATAAATTTGTCACAAGCGCGGTGCGCGACGCCGCTCGTTTGCGGGTTTTATACGCGGCCACAAACAGCAATAAGTACATGCAGATTATCACAAAGAAAACAAGAATATGATTCATTGTTTCAAACGTGTAGAACACTTCTTTCGCCCATGTTGGTCCAAGGATGTCGCACGTAGAACTGGTGCCGTCAACGTCTTCCTTAATTCCAAATATCATTGCTGATGGAAATGACACGCTGGAAGCAACAAACGCACACGCCCCAACAACAGTCGCCGCTTGATGTAACTCCAATCTCTTGTCTGGTTCGCAAACAGCGCAATATCTATCAACGGCAAGTGCCGCTGTAAGAAACAGCGACAAATAACTACGAAAAAATCTTGCGCATAAGGTAACTTTGCACAAGTTGGAATTCCCAAACGTAAATTCATGCGTCCAGTTGTACATACTCAGAGGCAGCACAAGGCATGCTATTATGTCAGATACGGCGATTCCTAGAATGAAAACGTGAGCGCTGGTTCGAGTTCTTTTTTTACAGTATACGTACATAATTAGAAGATTGCCAGGTAGCCCTGTCACCAAGACAAGCGTGCCCCAGACTACCGCTACAGTTGAGTGGAGAGCCATCGTCAATACAGTTATTTGATAAATTCAAGCTGGCTATTATGAAGGTATAGTTCTTGAAGATGTTTTATTCGACGGTGTTCCATGTCTTTATTTTAGCGTGCTTAGATGTCAACAGTGTTCCTACCTCCCTATTGTAATCATAGCGTTGTGAGCTCATGAGCTTACATACATCCGGTTCCGGATTCTTCCCTTCGACGCGACATTTTCTGTTACTTTTCACAAGATAGCTCGTGGTCTAAGGATGCCGGTTTGCGTTTTGAGAATGTACAATTACAATCGAGGTATATATCGATCACTTTCTCATCCGTATTTGGCTTTTCAACTAGACGTACCCAAGTTTCCTTGTCTTTAGCAGCCCAAGAGCGGAAGAAAACTGTGAAAAAACCGCTGATCTCAAATGTTGTTTTGTGAACACTAATTTTCCGTTGTTATGGAATAGGCGTGAGGTGGCAAACGCGTATGCGTATTACGTGTGTATAAAAAGTACGCGAGCATGCGGCACGCGGCGCAGTATTTCATCATTGCGCGCGCTGTCAACACAAAGTGGCGTTTTAAACTGTTTTATAATGCTTACATTTCACTCATATCAGATGGAATTTATATTTCCTCGCATATTTAGGGCGGGGGCGAGGGAGGGGCTTATAATAGGGCGGTGTGATCGGACAGTCCCATCACGGGAATGGCATCCGGTGAGATTTACACAACATGAAAATGGGGGTCATTTAGTGAAAAAGACAAAACTAGTATAATAGTCAATCAGTGAGAATCAATTGACATTTTGTCCCAAAAGGATACGCAGTCAGTCACCGAGAATCTTAATTCTGTTCAGCCTTAGCGGTGTAATCATTGAGATAATTATTTATAGGGTGAGATAATTATATCGTCCCTGTCTTATTCAGGCGCGTACCGCGGCATGTGAGCCAGGGGGGGGGGGGGGGAAGTATTATAGGCCTATGTCGTTCCGACAGTGGCGTAAATTTTCGTAAAAGGTTGCCCCAAATTTTTTCCCAGTCAGTCACCTCGTGAATTTCACGTAAGTGGGGGGGGGGGGGGGGGGGGGGGGGCGGGGAGGGTCGCAACATTTCGCACGGTCGCAAAATTGGGGGGGGGGGGGGGGAGGGGGAGGGGGGGGGGGTAGGGTCGCAAAATTTCGCACGGTCACAAAATTTCGCATTCCAAAAAGCACAACAGTCAACAAATAATGCCCAATCCTCAGTGTTTTCGGCCTAGGACTTATATATTTTTTTCTTATGCGAATTTAGCGTCCCGGTATTGCGAATTTAGCGTCCCGGTATTTGATTGGTGCGGACGGCGGCACACGGTGAGGACACACCGTGGGCTGTTTCCCGTCCACTAAACACGTTCAGGGGACCATCCGCGCCCCGCCCGGCAGGAGTTTTGAGCATGCTCTAAACTCCTGCCGGGTGAGTTAAAGCCCGGTGTGAGGATGGTATAAGGACGGCGCGCCCGTTTCGCGCCGGTCTTTTTCACCAGGTTGTTAAATTATGGCCCCCTCACATGTTCAGTTCAGTTCAGTTCAGTTCAGTTTATTTTCCACAAATGAGATACATAAAATGACAATACAATTAATATACTATGGTAGGTTGACCAAATCAGAGCAGAGCTCGGGAAGTACTGGCCACCTAAATAAAATCATTAGCTATGATGCAAA
Source organism: Ophiura sarsii (assembly GCA_035610835.1). Lineage (NCBI taxonomy): Eukaryota > Metazoa > Echinodermata > Ophiuroidea > Amphilepidida > Ophiuridae > Ophiura > Ophiura sarsii. Next base: position 76,960,576 of record CM069448.1, on the reverse strand, counting down.
GAACTCGGGTGTATGTTGGCAACGGCATGAACAAAATTACAATAACAGATCAGTAACGATTATAACGTACATCTGTGAATAATGATTATCAGTGGCGTAGACAGGGGGGGGGGGGGGGGGCGAGGGGGGCGATCGCCCCCCCCCCCCAATATTGACGTCGTGTCGGTTGAGATTGGCACTGTCGGTTCATTTGACCAGAGGAATCACTGGAATTATGATGGTCAAAAGCAGTCAAAAGTACACATATGAAAAATTTTGCGCGCTACGCGCGCATAACAGTTACCTAAATGCAATATTCGTTGGTACAAGCTTGTTTAGAGCCAAAATGTACCTCAATCGTGCCAAAATTAGGTGTAAAGTCAAAAAAAAAAATTTCGCGCGCTACGCGCGCGTGTCTTAACTCATAACAATCTTGTCGGTTCATTTTCAGTTCTCGCCCCCCCAATATGAATAACCTGGCTACGCCACTGATGATTATGTAAGACATCAAGACGATATAATACGGATTTATATAAGTACCGGTATAATTATACATATATTAGGAATGAAATACCTTAGTTAGGACATCATGAGTAAAACGATAGTAGATATTTTGTATATCTATTGTTAAAACTTCTGACTGATTTACAGTGTCGAATATCATCATTAATGTCATTCCACTCCAATGGTCCCTGTCTTCTAATAGTATGTCTAGCAAGATCAGTTCTAAATTTGGGGGGTCTATAAAGATGCGAAAACCTTGTTCCATAGGAGTGGAAGACGTCTGATTTATTAAAATAATGAGAAAATAAATCCGGTAACATGTTATTTGCAAATTTATACATAAAAATAGCCTTCTGTAGCCTATGAATGTCATAAATAGTGAGGGTTTTCAATTTTGCAAACAAAGGGGCAGAATGAGCTAAGTAATGTGAATTTGAACAAAGACGAATAATTTTCTTTTGTTTCACATGAATTGAATTGAGGTTGCAGTTGTTAGAATCAGCCCATATGATGTTGCAATAATGAAGGTGAGGAAGGACGAGGCTTGTATAGAGTGAAAATAAGATGTGAGGTGACAATGTGTGTTTTAAGCGGAAAAGGATTCCCGAGTATTTTGAGACCATATTTGTAATATGAGTATTATGACGTTGCCAATTTAGTGATTCGTCAAGAATAACACCTAGAAATTTTGTGCTCGAAACTTTAACAATTGGAATATTATTTATTGTTATTCCATTATAATTATGAATTCGTGTATCATACCTGTTTTTAAAATGCATAAATGTAGTTTTATCAACATTTAGGGATAATTTATTAGCATCTAGCCAGGTAGATATTTTGGTGAGCTCAACATTTGCAGTGTTGATAAGATCGGTCATGTTGCTGTGAGAGGCAAGTAAGTTTGTATCATCGGCAAAGATTACAAATTTAAAGAAATTACTTGATAAAACAATATCATTTATGTAAATAATAAACAGGAGGGGACCTAAGATCGAGCTTTGTGGAACTCCGCAGGATAAATCTAAATTAGATGAAAAATGGCGGTCGAAGATAGTAAATTGAGATCTGTTGGTTAGGTAACTTCTGAACCAGTCCAAGGCCTTCCCACGGACACCATAGTGGTAAAGTTTCGATAATAGAATATCATGATTTATTGTGTCAAATGCCTTGGAGAGGTCCAAGAAGATACCTAATGAGAATTTTTTGTTATCGAGATCAGTAATAATTTTATTGTATGCCTCAAGTATAGCCATATGTGATGAATGATTGGATCGAAAACCAAACTGACAGTCCTGTAAAAGATGAAAGCGATTAACAAAGCTAAATAGTCTTTTGTGCATAATACGTTCCAAGATTTTAGAGAAAGCAGGGAGGACAGAGATGGGCCTATAATTGTGCAAATCTTGACGATCACCTTTTTTAAAGATAGGAACAACTTTGGCAATTTTAAGCTTTGTTGGTACAATACCCGAGCTCAATGATAAGTTAAATATATGGACAAGAGGATTAGCAATAAGATCACTGACAGCTTTTATAACATCGGGTTTAATTTCATCACAACCGCAGCTGGTTCCTGATTTAAGAGTTTTACATAAAGATATAATTTCATCGCTATCTGTTGGGGTAACGAAAAAAGAATCCTTTGGCGAGGTAGCTTTATTCAGGTAATGATGAAAACTAGTATTCGCGGGTGGAATTTTATTAGCGAGAGTAAGACCAATGTTTGCAAAATATGAGTTAAAATGGTTCGCAATCTCAACTGGATCAGTGATGTCAATATTATTGATATTGAATGACGTTGGAGGTTTGGGCCTACCATGTCGATTGAGGATACTTTTTAATATATTCCATGTTTGTTTTGTATCACGTTTGCAGGCATCTAGTTTTTCAGCATAATAGTTTTTCTTAGAGGTGCGAATCATAGTAGTTAGGATATTACGGTACGTTATATAATGTTCTTTATTTGTGACCGTTGGATGACCCACATACTTTCTATACAGCTTTTGCTTGCGATTAATGGATTTAAGAATAGCTGAAGTAATCCATGGCTTGCGAGGGATATTTTTAGGGATTGATGAACCGTTGTTGTACCTCAATGGAAAATAGATATTGTAAATATCGATGAATTTCGTATTAAAAGCGTCATAGGCTGCTTCGGTGGAAGTTATGTCCGTAATAAAGCTCCAATCAATGAGACTTATGTGATTATGAAATCCAAGAATTCTATTTGATTGAATGAACGAGATTTTATGGGCAGGTGATGATTATGACGGTGGGGCATCGACTTTGTGAATTGAAAAACTGGATAATGATCTGTGAGATCATTCACAATAACACCTGATTTAATTTCATGAGTAAGAACATTTGTAAAGATGTTATCAAGTAAAGTGGCTGAAGTAGGGGTTATCCTAGTAGGTCTTTGATCAGAGGGTACATACTAGAGTTATACATGGTGTTAATGAAATCATTAATAATATCGATGTTCTCATGTTGCAGTAAATCGAAATTAAAATCACCGGATAAGTAGCATTGTTTGTTTTCGTTGGTAATTTTGTTAAGACATTGATCGAGATCAGAGATAAATAAATTGGCATCAGTACGATGAGCACGATAGATATTACCAACGATAACATTCTTGCTAGCGGGATTTAAAATTTCAATAAAAATCGATTCAGAATGGTCATTTACTGACGGCTGCGATCAGATTGAGATCCTTCCTTAAACAATATGATACAGAGTTATAGACATAAATTGCAGACCCACCACTTCTTCTGTCAATGCGAGGTGTGCTAACTAGCTCATAGTTTTCAATATCGATAACATTAGACATATCCTCATAAAACCATGTTTCAGATAAACAGATAACGGTAAATGTACGGTCGATACTAGATAAATATGTATGAATAGCATCAAAGTTTTTGTTAAAGCTACGTGTGTTTAAATGAATAATTGAGAAATCGTCGTTACCACCTGAGCTATTAAGCATATCATGATCAAATATATAAGAGCACTTATGAACATCATTATTGATTATATTATTATCAGATGAGTTACGGATGTCATCCTCCAATTGAAATGGGTTCAGTTTTAGACTTAACATTCTATTGTAGTCAAGAGTGTTGTTTAAGCAAAACAAGGCAAATCTAAATTCATCGTCTTCAACAAAATGATTAAATGGGAACAGTTCACCAGTACATTTGAAACAAAACCAATTTGCATTTATATCTGTATATATACATCGAGTATGGTAAAAAGAATTACATGCGTTACATAATATCTTAGATTGATGAATAAGAATGTTTTTAAAACATGAGTTACAAGTATTATTCATTTACTGCCAATGCCAACATACAACACGAATTAGACAAAAAAAACAAAATATAACCAAAATAGGGAATTGAAGGCGGGATGCAACGAAACGTGACGGCCAAGCGCGTATCGGGCGTAATCATATTACACTAACAATGGTAACTTAGGTTGGGTTAGGAGGTAAAAATCACACGGGGATCGGAAGGAGAAAGGAGAAAATAAATAAATAAATAAATATGACAGTGTATCATGATGACCGCTTAGCCATGGTTGAAAACGTATGCATGAAAGCAATGGGTTAGGGCCAAAGGCATGGCTAACGATAGTCATCAAGTTGTAAATACTGATTATTATTATTATTATTATTATTAGTGAACATAATTAAGGCAATAGGCATATTCAATCAACAGTAATGGTCATTGAAATATAAATTACTGTACATCATGTATCATGACGACAACATCAAACCATAGCATACGCAAGCGGAACGAGAATGTGCCAGGCGCTAGGAGTAGTGCAAATATGGACATGGTTGGATGTGTCATCATGCCGTGAACATACATATAATAATTATAATAATTAGTCCTGAAGAAAAGAATAGTTCAATTTGCGATCATAATAATGACAACTTCACCATTTTGACAAACCACAGATGGTGGTCAAACCATGTACACGTATAGAGCCCATAGAGTAAAACATTCAAAATCTATTGTACAATGATCATCAAGTCTATTTAGTGAAACTGTATACACATGACAACAGATCATTGAGCATGATGAAAAAATCACGATTATGAGACCAAGTGATGCTAACAATTGATCCAATTGTCATTATTACACGTTATGGTTAGATGATCAGCATAATAATAATGTCTATCAGGTGAATGGTGTAGTAATCCAGGAGTAAATTGTAAAATACAATGTCGGAAGGAGAAAGGAGAAAATAAATAAATAAATAAATATGACAATATGATGACCACTTAGCCATGGTTGAATACGTATGCATGCAAGTAATGGGTTAGGGCCATAAAGGCATGGCTAAGATAGTCATCAAGTTGTTTAGTGAACATAATTAAGGCAATAGGGGATATTCAATCAACATTAATGGTCATTGAAATATAAATTACTGTACATCATGTATCATGACGACAGTGGCGTAGCCAGGTTTTTCTCAGTGGGGGGGGCAAAGGGGGGGCCGGGAGTTTTGGTGGGGGGGCAACAACCAAATTGAGGATTGAATTTCCTTGTGTTGTGAATAGGTTAGTCCCAAATTATTTCAACTGACATTTCCCACAGGGGGGGCAACAGGGGGGCAGAGAACCCCACAGGGGGGGCAGCTGCCCCCCCCCCTTGCCCCCCCCTTGGCTACGCCACTGCATGACGACAACATCAAACCATAGCATACGCGGGGAAAGCGGAACGAGAATGTGCCAGGCGCTAGGAGTAGTGCAAATATGGACATGGTTGGATGTGTTCATGTAGTGAACATACATATAATAATTATAATAATTAGTCCTGAAGAAAAGAACAGATCAGTTTGACAACAAATCATGCGATCATAATAATGACAACTTCACCAGTTTGTCGAACCACAGAGGTGGTCAAACCATGTACACGTATGGAGCCCATAGAGTAAAACATTCAAAAATGATTGTATAATGATCATCAAGTCTATTTAGTGAAACTGTATTGTATAAACATGTAAACAACAGATCATTTAACATGATGATTGTTCCAATTGTCTCTATGACACGTTATGGTGAGATGATCAGCATATTAAATAATAATGTCTATCAGGTGAATGGTATAGTAATCCAGGAGTAAAGTGTACAATACAATGTAGATTTGAGCATGATAAAATAAAAGAGTTCAGTTCACGATCATAACAATCCATCAAGTGGTGATAACAATCGAAATCTATCTTTGGACGCGGATCCTGGGTACGGATTGGAGAAAACCGGTCATTTAATTTTGTAAAGTTGGTCATTTATATACAGTTTGATATCAGTACCTGTTGTCTTTATGTAGGCTTTCTTACCAGCGGCGATGGCCTCCTTTCTTATAGGAAGCAATTTCTGCCGTACTTGTTGCATCACTGCTGGAAGGTGTGGGCCGATGCCATATTTCTCCTCAGAACGGCGCAGACGGGGAGCCGCGCTCAAGACGGTATCGCGATTCCTCATCATAACAAACTTTACGATTATTGGTTTGGGTCTGTTGCGCGAAGATACATTCCTTGTTGGTAGACGGTGTGTGTTTGCCAGGAGCATGTTTGTTGGATCTAGGTCAAGTTCATCCTTAATGAAGCTTTTAACAACAGCCTCACAATCTTCATTTGGCGTTTCTTTTAATCCGTAGAAGAGTAGATTGGAGCGTTTGCTATATAACTCAGCAGCCACGCGTTGTGCTTTCAGTGAATTGATCTCGTCTTTTAACTCCGCTCTCAACGTTGGAATGTCCTCCTCTTTCACATCCCTAACATCTTTATCGAGAGATGCAACACTCAGAGTGAGATCGGTTACTTCTGATTTGATCTCATTAAGTTCCGTTTTCAGTGTTTCAAGTTGCAGTGAAAGTGCTGCAAAGTTGTGTTTGTTCTTCATTCTCATGGAAGTTAGAATGGAGCGTAATTCATCCATGACAGTATGCAGTTGATGATATTAATTTAAAAAACTGACAACGGCAAGGTTCGTAACAGATGAAGAATTATATTCGCAATCCAGCGTTGAAGAATGTTATATGGTGCGATTTGATATGGCTGCTGTATATAGCCTATTGAATAATGATAATCAATACGATGCCAGAAGATGCCAATACGTAACTGTATAGGCAAAGTCACTCACGTGTGGATACACACAGTTTGAATAGAGCGGGTAGAGAATTCGGAATACTACACCGTAACAACAGCATGCAGGATGAGTCAAACTGGGTGACTTTAGTGACGGCAAATACAGTCAAAATAGGTTAAATCAAAACATACCGGTGTGATGAAAATGGTCAGGAACACATTGTTGTTGAGATGAGCTCAAAGATAAAAACGTGTAGTGAACATAATGTTCAGAAACGTTCGAGCCGACACGGAGCGAAGTATTTATCGTGTCTCACGATCCGCCATTTTAATGTTTTATTCATGTATCCGTGTGAGCTGGGCAGCCCCTTACCGTCTTATAGAAAAACAATAGAGTCCAACACGGTGAACAATCAGCAAAAAATTTCAACGGCCGCATTTTTTTTTTTTTGTCACCTGGTTCATACCGCTCTATACCGGGTCCCATCGGCCTGGAACCGGGCTCATACCACCTCCTCATCACCAGGTCCTCACCGACCGGAACGCTGGGGTGGGTACCGAACGGACCACCTTGATACCGTCATCAAACCGCCCTTTATAAGCTGTGTGCTCAAGCTCGCCGCTTCACTCACATTCCGGGAATCTCTGTATTACTCACATGTATCCATGTGAGCTGGCCGACCCCTTACCGTGTGACAAATTGGTGCAGACGACGGAACACGGTGGGGACACACGTCGGGCCGTTTCCCATCCGTTGAACACGTTGCCGGGGACATTGCCGGCCATCCGCGGACGGCAAAACAGACGGCGGACCCGTTTCGCGCTCGTTCGCAGGGCGGTGGTGGTATAGGCGGCCACCTTACCGTCTAATAGAAAAACAACAGAGTCCAAACAATCAGTAAAAATGTCAACGGGCGCATTGATTTTTGTTGGTGGTGGTTATATACCGTGTCTGGTACCGGGCTCACCGTCCTCATACGTTGCTAGCTTACCGTTCTCACCGGGCGCATAACACCTCCTCACCGGGTCTGTACCGGGTTGGTTCTCACCGGCCTGGTACCGGGATATAACCGGCCTCATATACAGGTCTAGCTTACCGTTCTCACCGTGTCCTCACCGTGTGCATACCACCTCCATACCGGTTCCTAACCGGTCGGAACGCTTGGGTACCGGACGCGATTTTTTTTACTACTTTTATCAACATTTGTAAAATCAGTTGACTTTTAATTTTTAATTTTTAAAAAAAAATCATTTTATTCAGTGAATTTTGCTTTATTCCGTATTAAAACAGAATAAATAAATGGTGGCGCTGTGCACGCGGTAGATTTACACACAGCTTGCTGTCAAAAAATGATACTGACACTGGAGTTGGTTATCCAACTCCAGCGGTTTTTGGATGAAATAATTTAGTTCCAACGTGTGATGAATTTTATGGGGTCATATAATCAAAATCCCGGGCACAATCCATTGTTACATTGAAAATAATGGAAATTCAAAAATAACGGCCGTTCGTGTCTACCATCGTCTGCTACAATCATCGTCTGCTACAGTATAGCGCCATCAATTCTATGCTGACTAACTTCAATTTAAAAGTGGACCCGATCGGCAAGCTGAGAGGCATACCCCTGATTACATCATCAAACCGCCCTTTCAAAGCTGAGCGCTCAGCTCGCCGCTTCATTTGCATTCCGGAATTCGTACGACCAACCTCACCTCCATAATAATATAACATGCCTGCTGAGAGTCCGTTCCGCGAACGGTTATCAGGCTGCATGCGGCCGTTCGCAGCCCGTCACTAAGATGGTCGACGTCCACCAGGGGGCACTACACTAAATCCTTACGCGTTTGGTGTATGGTTCGGAGAAATAGTACCTATATCAATTTGATCATCGTCCCAGGGGAAGCGAATAGAAGTAAATCTTGCTTATTTTTTATGAAAAAGATAGAATAGAACCTCAGCATTGCTAATGTGGTCAAAAATTGTCGGAATCGAATACGCACGGGAGCCTAAGCTGCGAAGGATATCGTTGCCGGAACCGGTGAGGAAGCGAAAATATCGGTTTAAAATGGTGAGGGCGCTGTTTAGGTGCCCGTAGCGAAAAATTTCATCTAGATGGGTCAAGAAAAATCAAGTTTAAAATAAAATTCAACACATATCTAATACATTCATGCGAAATAAAAACTTCCATCATTGTTACGTGGGGTAAAAATACGGTCTTGAAAAAAGGGCCGAAACGCGTGTATTTCAATGGGGTAGGTATTTAGTGGTGTGCCCCCACCACCGCCCTGTGAATGGGCGCGAAACGGGTGCGCCGTCCTCATACCGGGCTGCGATTTTTTTTTACTAGTAAACATTTGTATGGGCTCACATGTAAAATCAGTTAGAATTTTTTTAATTTTTTTTTAAAAATCATTTTATTCAGTGAGTTTAGCTTTATTCCGTATTAAAACGAAATAAATAAATTTTTCAAATGTTTACTAGTAAAAAAAAAATTGCTACCGGGCTCTCATCATTCGCCGCCGCTTTTACTCACCCGCCAGGAGTTTTTAGCATGTTCAAAACTCCGGTGGTCGGCAAAGTCCCCTGAACGTGTTCAACGGACGGGAAACGGCCCACCGTGTGTGCCGCTGTCAGCACCTATTTTTCACACGGTAAGGGGCCGCCCAGCTCACACGGATACATGTGAGGGGCCCATAAGATTAAGAAGAAGGTTGACCAGAAACCTTTCCTGCACGGTGGAAATGTCTGGAAAATAGCGTTCAAGCTCGGGATTGTAACGATGGTTGGAGATCCAGAGCTAACGCATTGAGAATGGTCATCAGAACGATAGAGGCTCTTGGAGAATGTTAATTGTGTCCCGTTGAAGCATACTAAACTGCGCCAATAAAGTATCGAAACACTTACAAATGGTCAGATTTATCAGAACCTGAATTAGTATGTAAAAAAATAATTAAATAATTCGATTCACAGTTATCTTCTGCGCATTTTGACACCTCTTTTGTTGCGCTATGATGTTGTTTGGCCGATTTATGGGCACTTGAGTGGCTTTAAGTCGAATTCTAAAGTTGCAAAAGCCCCTATTCCAGCAACGAATAAGATCATCATTATTTTTGCCCGCCTTTTTTAAATGATGTGTATGTCGCGTGTTGGATAAATCGATTGCAATGAATATCAGCATTAATTTTCAATAACAAAATAAAAGGGTCAGAGATGGGAGGCATAAATCAATAATTAATCAATCATTAATTGTCATGGTTAAGTAAACAGAACAAATTGGTGTATTTTGTCTTAATTTTGTCTGTGTGTGATGCTTTGTGCGAGTTCCTTTCTGGAATTGGGGTGAATAGCAGCTTTTGCAACTTTAGAATTCGACTTTAAGCCACTCAAGTGCCCATAAACCCGCCAAACAACATCATAGCGCAACAAAAGAGGTGTCAAAATGCGCAGAAGATAACTGTGAATCGAATTATTTAATTATTTTTTTGCATACTAATTCAGGTTCCGATAAATCTGACCATTTGTAAGTGTTTCGATACTTTATTGGCGCAGTTTATAAGCATACTAAGTGACCACAGCCAGCCAGCAGAGAGGTCACGCTGCATGTCAGATTTTGTTGTACTTGTACGCAAGGAAAACAATGGAGTCTCAGTGACTGCAATATTTGCTAGAAATAGCTTCGGAAAATGGTCTATTTGGACATCTCAAAAACTGAGAAACGTGTTAAAAATCATGAAGAATCTTAGAGGAGGGTCAATAACATCTGCAGAACGGTAAAATGTATAGTATTAAACACGTTTTGTGACCAAATTTATGTCGTAAAATGTTGGAAAATGCACGTTTTTAAAATCTGTAGTCTTCGAAATTACAGGAATTCTAAATCATTCTAAACCTCACCAAATCATGAAATGAACTCTCGTCTACAAAAAAGTCCATGTACGTATTGCTCGATCTGCTTGGAGATAGCGAAGACCACGGAAACTTCATAGCTTCGTACCACGAAATGAAATCCGCCATAGACATTACATGGCGAAAATCGTACTGTAGGGAGTGTTTACAATAGCACGATCCAGTGGCGTAGCTAGGATTTTTTTCAGGGGGGGGCAAGATTTCTAAAATTTTCGTAAAGGTTGCCCCAATTTTTTTCTAGTCACTTACCTCGTGAATTTCACGTAAGTGGGGGGGGGGGGGGGGGGGGGGGGGGGGGGGGGGGGGGGGGGTAATGTCGAAAAATTTCGCACAGTCCAAAACAAAAATCGCACAGTCCCAAAAAATTCTATTTTGCTAATAACCTCGGTCTTTTTTCTCAATTCATTTTCCTATTTCCTTTTTTTCTCACCCCCTTTTTTTTTTAGGGGTGGGGGGCGGGGGCACAAATGGTTTCCCCCCCTGAGCTACGCCACTGGCAAGATCGTTTGATTATTGGGTTTGTGCATGTTTGACGTTTGACGACTGACCCAGTTTAACAATCTTCATAAACTGCTCACAAAAAGTATCGAAACACTTAGAAATGATCCAATATAATAACGGCTCGAAAAGGTATGTATTAAACGAAGCAAATAACCAAGTGCATAATTTTGTTCTGCGTATTTTGACACCTCGATCGTTGAGATACGATGTTGCGGAGCGGAGTTATTGTCATTTCAATGATCGTGAGTCCAGTTTCAAAAGTGACACTCATCCCTATTGAAAATCACGAATCTGATCATTCTAAACAGTAATGCAAACCTCTTTCTATAGGATGATTGTCACTTTTGAAACTGGACCCACGACCATTGAAATGACAATAACTCCGCTCCGCAACATCGTATCTCATCGATCGAGGTGTCAAAATACGCAGAACAAAATTATGCACTTGGTTATTTGCTTCGACTAATGCATACCCTTTCGAGCCGTTATATATTGGATCATTTCTAAGTGTTTCGATACTTTTTGGGAGCAGTTTAGTTTTCATATAGGGCTTGGGTGACCTAACTATTGACTGGGTTTGTTGAGGAATCGAACCCGGGATTTCCTGCGTGGGAGCTCAATGCAGTCCTCAAAATAAGTAACTGAAGTGACCAGGTAAGAAATATGCTCTCAACTCCAAAATTGTAAATCCTACGTTAAAATATTATACAATAAATTTGTAAGGAAATTTCCTGCCTTTAATTTGAGATATTGCACGTGAAGATTGAATGAACATTTACTCAGTTATGTGCCCTAGACCAAAACAAAGTCCGTTTTTTATTTTAACATTTCGTTCTTCTACACGCAGCCTCGGACTAGCAGCAGGCAGATTATTGATTAACTGGTAGCGACAACTCACTTGTCGATAGTAAGACGAGGATTAAAATACGCAGAACAAAATTATGCACTTGGTTATTTGCTTCGACTAATGCATACCCTTTCGAGCCGTTATATATTGGATCATTTCTAAGTGTTTCGATACTTTTTGGGAGCAGTTTAGTTTTCATATAGGGCTTGGGTGACCTAACTATTGGTTTGTTGAGGAATCGAACCCGGGATTTCCTGCGTGGGAGCTCAATGCAGTCCTCAAAATAAGTAACTGAAGTAACTGACCAGGTAAAAAATATGCTCTCAACTCCAAAATTGTAAATCCTACGTAAAAATATTATACAATAAATTTGTAAGGAAATTTCCTGCCTTTAATTTGAGATATTGCACGTGAAGATTGAATGAACATTCACTCAGTTATGTGCCCTAAACCAAAACAAAGTCCGTTTTTTATTTTAACATTTCGTTCTTCTACACGCAGCCTCGGACTAGCAGCAGGCAGATTATTGATTAACTGGTAGCGACAACTCACTTGTCGATAGTAAGACGAGGATTGGCCATTGGGGATGCTTCAATTGATCAATGCAACCCATACACTGTCCCGCGTGTTCAAATTCCAAGTGTTAAAATGTAAACTGCACTTTGTTCTATCGTTTTCAATGTCGCGTACTTAATTATAACTTATTTTGTTACGTTGTCCCAAAATTGTTAAGCCAAAAATGTGATCTTGTTGGTCAAGATTTTTTAAATCAGCATTTTTAGTGAACTCTGATACCAAAAATGGATTCTCTGACTCATTTCCTATCCAAAAATGTATACTTTAATATACCTCACAAATAGTTCAAAAGTTACAGCGCTTGAAAAATGTCATATATTTAGGGTTAGCACCCACCTTAATTAAGTAACTCCTCATACAGGATATATTTATTAGTAGGCCTACATGCTGAAATACCATGTTTAAAGTATAAAATGATTATATTTAATTTCAAGACCCATGTAATTTATTGAGAAAGGCATACGCCTATAATAGTCAAGGACCAGGGTTAGTCCATCCTTGCAAATAAGCCTACGTTGGAAATATTTGTGAATTTGAATTATTTGACCGAATTCTAGTCAAATAATCGAACCCCGTTTCTAAATTATATTTTAAATATGAAAACGGCGTCGCAGCAGGTTAAATTTGGTATCAAGAGTCGAGGCCACGGCTAATAAATCGTCCTTTTTTAATTAGAAAATAGCAGTTTTAAGCAGTAACGTCGCTGCAAACATGACTTTTATTTAACAATTATTGATTAATATAATAGTATTGCTCCCAGTGAAAATCACCCTATATGGCGTTGAACTTCAATTAAATGTCTTATTGTATGTTCGATAATGGCTTGAGGGGGGCTGTGTCTACTACAACACTGGTTACAAAAATACAGACATCCAAGTGTCGAAAAGCAGACGGTTTTTCATAGCCGTCGTTGATTGAATTCAAATAATGTCTGGCTAGAAAACCGTGCGAATACATTGTTCGGTGTCAACCATTCAGAAATAAATAGTGTGACAAAGGTAAACCAAACAATATCACCTTACGTGATGAAATCAAGATATTAACGTACATATATAATGATGACGTATGTTTAAAGATAAGGTACTTTACTCGGGGGGGGGGGGGGGGGGGGGGGTGGGGGTGGGGGGGGGGGGATTGAAGAGGTTAGGGGGTGTGTGACTGGGCATTCTCAAAACAGGGGCTTACCGAACGGACACAACCTAAATTGGGGGTCGGTCTTATGGAACTAATGGCATCTTTGAAATGGGGGTCTTGGCGAACTGCCCAAAGCTGAAATGGGGGGTCTTGGCGAACTACACACAATCTGACACAAATGACTGTGACGCGACTATGGTTATAAATCAACCTGATTGGGGTGTGGTTGTAGGGGGTTTATAATGCCGTTAGGAGGGATATGGTTATAAATCAACCTGGTTTGGGGGTGTTGTAGGGGGTTTATGTGGTTTCAGAGGTAGGTAATGTGGCATAACCATCTAGCGGATGAAGTAGCCGCGGGAAATGGTTAGGAGGGTTATGATTATAAATCCACCTGGTTGGTGTAGTTGCAGTGTGTGTGTGTGTGGGGGGGGGGGGGGGGGGGGGGGGGGGGTTGTAGGGGGTTTATGTGGTTTTAAAAGTACCGAGGGTTAACTTGATGCGGTTTGAGAGGTAGGGGTTAATAAATTAGCCACGGTAAATGGTTTAGGAGGGACATGGTTATAAACCAACCTGATTTTTTTTTTTTGGGGGGGGGGGGCGGTTGTAGGGGGTTTATAATGCCTTTAGAAGGGATATGGTTATAAATCGACCTGGTTTGGGGGGGGGATGGGGTGTTGTAAGGGGTGTGTGTGGTTTCAGAGTTAGGTAATGTGGCATAACCATCTAGCGGGGACCCGAGCGTAGCGAGGGTACGCCGCTAGTACAGGTAAAGCAGGGGTTTGGGGGCGAAGCCCCAGAAAATTTTGGAAACTAATAAGTGTTTTAAACTTGTTGACCCCCCCCCCCCCCCCCCCCCCCCCCCTCTGTTGGGGTTTTCAAAAACTTTGTTGACACCCCCTTTGCAGAGTATCAGAACTTTTTGTGCCCCCCTATAATTATCCAGCCCACCAAATTATTCATGAACGCTCCCTTACTTATCATTTTGGGACAGCCTGCACATATGCTAACTCAGACTACAGCAAAATATCCATTATGGTACTTGAACTTTGAGTTTGACAATCAGTAGTCTACTCCGTAGGCTATACATGTGTAATTTGACTGTCACACAGTCGAATAACACTGATAGCCTTGAAGGCCCTGTCACACATACGGCGATCAGGCCAGCGGACTGCACTGCGCTCAAAAAAGTATAAAAATATGTATAGCACGCAGTGAGAGCGCGGAAAACTGTCCCAAATTGTGTATTTTTAAGTCAAGGTCACTAAAATCCTTTCACATTCTGCTGCGTTCAGGCCAACATTATCAAAATGCCAAGACAAACGCATCAAGATCTCTACGAACCCCTCGGTGACGCAGTGGGAACTGGCTAGGACGTGAGAGGGTCCCCATGATCGCCCTTAAGCGCCAGTGTACTACGCTTGTTTTGTCCATGCACAAAACAAGCGTGTGGTTCGGCGCTTTCAGAGCGCTGTCCTGTCCTGTCCAGGGCCGTAAGACACTTTTTTCAAAGGGGGGGCGTTTTCCAAAAAAAAAAATGACCGGAAGATTTTTGTGAGTCAAATATGCGCGCGTAGCGCGTGAAAATTTTCGAATTTGCACCTATTTTTTGCACGATCGAGGTACATTTTGGCTCTAAACAAGCTTGTAGCAAAGAATATTGCATTTTGGGAAGACAAATGCGCGCATAGCGCGCGAAATTTTTTCATCTGTGTACAAATTTTCCAGGGAAGATTTTCAAAGGGGGGCCTGCTGTCAGCCTGTGTAGTTGTTCACTCGTCAAACTCCAAGAACCGACTGAGTATTCTTTAGACAAAGACATGGATGGATAGAGTCCAATCACTTGGATTATTAGTTTAACAGGTGTTGGTATTGTACTCGGGGTGATGATTTGAATAATATTGACCAGTTTTGACAAATTGAATATCAAAATGTCATTAATGATACGATACGAGGGTCATTCAATAAGTTCTACTTCCTCACTCATAACATCGTCAATATGAATGGCAGCTGCCTCATGAACTTTGTCATAAGTATAGTTCTGAATCATGGCTACACTTTTATAGTACATGATATTTGGTATCTTTGTCACACTTATTATGATGCGATCAAAACCAGAGAGATTTTGGACAACGGACACCGAAATTACTCTAAAGATAACTTATGTTGATTGTGTTTTTGTTGAATATAATACTGTATTATCATGTATAAATCAGATTGTAGGCAATATTAACTTTTGTAAGGCTTGCAAATAGTATAATATCAGCTCGTAGTTTGTATTGCTACGCCTTAGCATACTGGAATACCGCTATTAAGTCAAATCTTCGTTGTTACAAGTCAAGCCACACAGTGATGCCTCGGATGTTCAATCTCAACATAATAGTCACTTTGAGTTTTCCTTATGTGTACTCTTATAGTAATAGTCAATCAGGTAGTCAGTGGTAGAAAATGATCTCTTCTATAGACACTTGAAATCTATCCACTTAGTCCTGTATATTAAAGATCTATTAGTTCCTATAAAAAGCAAATATGACTTTTGCAGCGGTTCTCTGGAGTAGGGTTAAAACTAATGGCTGTCCTGGTCTGGTTCTGGCTAATTAGAGGGCATCCTCCCCCCTAAAAAATATGTATCAGTTACTTTTATTGTTTGTAGTCTGTTCAAGAGATATCTTTAGAACGGTTATAATAATACCGATAGGTACGTTTTGTGTCTTAGAATTGGCCAAATGTATAGCACTTATGAAACATTTGGCTGGTTCTTCTATCCGCTTCCGTTGCACTAAATGGACCTTTTGTTTTTACTGCATCTTCAGAAAAGTACAACAAGTACTCAGACTAATCTACTATGAATTTGTAGCTGAGATGCAAAACTACAATTGTGGAATATCTCATACAACTGGCTTATACAATAGCAAAATTATCAGATATGGGGTTTCCAAAAGTGAGTACAACATAGCGACTACAAACATAGTGAAATCCATCGGAAGCGGAAACATGGTATTACTGTAGATGATTTGGGAGTATATCCCATTTCTGCATGTGAATATCAAGTTTAGACTTTCTTTGTGCGCACTCATACTCTAGTTTGATCGTATCTTTAATCATATTTTTAAAGGCGTGGATTGATGGATTTGACTTTTTACATCGGCTAATATATATATGTCTTCTGGCAATGAGTAATATCTGATTGATAGTAATGCGGTGGGGAATCTTTTTGTCATATACACCGTATAATTTGTTAAATATAGATAATGTTGGTATAAAATTGAATTAAGCTTGCAGCTCGTTCCAGAAAGAATTTGTAACATTACAATCATTTATGGTGGATGGTCTCTTCACTCTGGTTACAGAGGTTACAATGATCATCATTAACAATTTTCACCTTTAAAAGCCATGAATTGGTAGGCAAAATATTATGTGTGATTTTATATTGAAACCACCTTAGTTTAGAGTCCAAGGTCGTTTTGTATGGCATAATAAAGATTTCTTTACACTCATTATCCAAAATATCATACTTGTTTTTAAGATAATATTGACTGACTGGTATTGTTTCCCTTGTCTTGGTATACAACAGATACAGGTCACGTGACTTAATTTTTAAAATTGGAGTGAAACCTTGTAACAAATTTAGGCCTGTGACTATAATATTATCAGGCACGTTGTGATCATTACGGATCCATCTCCGCCATTCCATTGGAATGGCATTAAGAAGACCACGCCATCTTATATAATCAACACTATTAAGACCAGCAATGCCCAGTTCATCAAAAACCTTAAAATTGCCATTACCATCAATAAAGTCGTATAATGTGTGAAACCCTGCCTCTGCAAATTTAGAATAATAAACAGACTTTTTTATCAATTAAAATGAATTGATTATTCCAAATCATCTGTTTGCACGCCTCGATGCCGCTCTTTGGTTTTACATAATTGATCTCTGCCCAGAGCCTTAGTGCATTTAAGTAGAAAGGCGGTATATTATTTGGCAAGTCATGATAGTTAAAATTGCAGTCCAGAATGTTTTTTTCCACCAGTACTCTTAAGGTAAGTAAGAAGGATGTATTTCCATCCTGAAGGATTTGGCATTACTAACCTCTTTAACCACATTACAGTCTGAGCATCGACTTTCATTTTTAAATCAACCATCTTAACACCCCCCCTCGTCAAGATCATTACATAGCACAGACCTTTTGACGCTGTCTGGACCTGTCCATAGAAATTGAGAAATTGATAGAGGATCTTATTGACACTTTTTTGAAACCAGCCAGACCAAATGTTTTTATAACGGTGATTTTACCAAGAACGGATAAATCACGCTGCTTCCACATGTTTTAGTCACTTTTATTGTTTGTAGTCTGTTCAAGAGATATCTTTAGAACGGTTATAATAATACCGATAGGTACGTTTTGTGTCTTAGAATTGGCCAAATGAATAGCACTTATGAAACATTTGGCTGGTTCTTCTATCCGCTTCCGTTGCACTAAATGGACCTTTTGTTTTTACTGCATCTTCAGAAAAGTACAACCAGTACTCAGACTAATCTATTATGAGATATGGGGTAGAATGACCCTATCATTTTAATATATTCAGATTCAACAATGTTATTGATACACCTGTTCAAAACTCCCGCCAATTGACACTCTTCGTTCCATGGCTATACAAAAGTGGCATTACGCAAAGCTAGGATAATGCTCTCTAAATAGAATTTAAATAGCAATCAATGTATCGGCAATGTGATTAGAGCTTTAAAAATGGGTCATTGTTATTCCCGATGTAGAGCTACTACAAGGAGTATACAGTCCTCAAAATAAGTAACTGACCAGGTTATACACTAATATGCTCTCAACTTCAACACTATAATAGCTCCTACGTAAAAGTATTCAATTATAAAGTGGTAAGGACATTTCTTTCCTTTACGTTTTGTTATTAAATTTGCCTAAAGCCAAAACAAAGTCCGTTTTTCATTTTAACATTTTGTTCGCCTCTACGCAGCCTCGGACTAGCAACAGGCATATTATTGATTAACTGGTAGCGACAACTCATGGGTCGATAGAAATAAGATAGGGTTTGGGATGCTTCAATTGATCAATGCAGCCCATACACCTGTTACACTGTCCCGCGTGTTCAAAACCCAAGTGTGAAAATGTAAACTTCACTTTGTTCAATCCTTTGCAATGTTGCGTTTTTAATTATTAACCGACAGTCGTGAACAATATCTCTCGAATTAAAGAGAAGTATTTTCTTTACTAGGCCTACTTTATAATTTAATATTTTTACGTAGGAGCTATTATAGTGTTGGAGTTAAGACTATATTTATAACATAGGCAGTTACTTATTTTGAGGACTGTATCATTTCTACTATTTCAATGTTTGAATTTAATACCCTTCGTGCACTCGCTCTGTACTCTCCGCGCTGACGCAGAGAACGTGTTGAGAAGGTGTAGTAACGCAGACAGCGAATTATAAGCGTAATACAAGCGCTGGCTTGATCGCAGCAGAGCGTATGGGCGATCATGGGGACCCTACACCGCACGCTCTAGATGGTGTCCACTGCGTTCCTAATCGGTTCTTAGTGACCTTACTGCGTTTTGCATGGCGTTTGATCATTTTTTTCAGCGCAACCAGAGCGCAAGGCCTGATCGCCGTATGTGTGACAGGGGTATCAGCCGCTCATAAGCATCTCATTTCACTGATAAGTCGTTCCACAAGCTATACAATCCAAACTCTCCCCTTTGATGCCATCAGTTCCATAAGACCAGGGGTGTTCCACTCAACTTGCCGATCGGAAGCCACTAACTGTTGGTCAGCATAGCCTTGGTGGCGCTATACTCATAAAATATAATTTACCGTGGCTTAGGGATACCGCGCCATTTTGCGATATTTTGCGAAAACGATCGTGGTTATCACGTGATACGTATCGTTGAAAAAAATAATTTACACTGTTTTAACGAAACTAGCGGCGTACCCTCGCTACGCTCGGGTCCCCGCTAGATGGTTATGCCACATTACCTCTGAAACCACACAAACCCCCTACAACACCCCCAAACCAGGTTGATTTAAAACCATATCCCTTTTAAAGGCATTATAAACGTAACCCCATACAACCCCCCCCCCCCAAAAAAGAAATCAGGTTGATTTATAACCATGTCCCTCCTAAACCATTTACCGTGGCTGACCCCTACCTCTCAAACCGCATCAAGTTAACCTTCAGTACTTTTAAAACCACATAAACCCTCTACAATCGCCCCACCCCCTACTGCAACTACACCAACCAGGTGGATTTATAATCATAACCCTCCCAACCATTTCCCGCGGCTACTTCATTAACTCTTAACCCTATCCTAAAACATTTCCCGTGGTTTTACAGCCCCCCTCCCCCCCCCCGGCCCATGCACACACCCAAACCAGTTTGATTTATAATCACAACCCTCCCTAAACCATTTCCCGTGGCTACTTCATTAACCCTCGGTCCCTTAGATTGTTTGGCATGCCAACTTAAAGTAAAGAAATCAGGTTGTTTCATTAACCCCCGCAAAACGCTATCCATTATAACCCTAGGCCTATCCTAAATCATTTCCCGTGGTTTTACACCCCCCCCCCCCTCCCTCCCTCCCCCCTCCCTCCCGATCCCCAACCATGCCAACATGACACCAAATACCCAACCAACACACTGTACTACTGTAACAGGCCTATAACCATTATCCCGTGTGGCTTCTGCGCCATGTGTAGGAGTGCGTGTGCCGCGCGCGGCAGTGAGTCCTTGCGCAAACATGCACGCGACGTGTTACCACGGTATGATTACGCGGTAGTACGCGCAACGCACAATGTTGTTCAATTCTAGCGGCATTTATGAGCCAAATCTGAGCGGTTTTTTGTTGTTTTTGGAGCCAATTGTTAACCAATTTCACTGAAATAAACTTTAACACCCTTCCCGTTATTTCCTCTATCTTTCGTGCAAATTAGGCGCCACTTTGATCACAACTAACGGAGAAATAAGGATAACAAACACACAAATAAACACACAAACACACAAACACACAAACACACACCGTTTCCAGATTTATAGTAAGATGCACTGTGGGATTGTGTTACCAGCCTAAAATCAAAGAGGTCGCAAACTTGCTTACAATTGTATATTATTAGCCTAGCTATAACAAGCTAAAAGGGACATCTCTGAATGTATAAACAAAGTGTGCAAAGGAGGAGAAATTCTTGGGGACATTGGTAAAATGGTTTTACAACAAATTTTGCTATCATTAATCAAACTGAACTCAAGTTAAATCACTTATTTATCGAGCAATAATATAATTGTTTACGCATTTTAATTGTTTAGATACAAAGTTAAATAAATCAAGAGATAAATTTATGATAGATAAATAAATAAAAAGAAAACTATAAACGCACGGGCGGCCTTTACAATTTATAAAAAAATGACATAACAAGGGACCGTTCATTATTTATGGTGGAGGGGGGGGGGGGGTTGGGACAAGTTCAAGACTCGTATGTAAAAATTACCTACCCCCCCCTGCAGCTGAAACTGAAAATTACATGACCCCCCCTGCTAACCAGTAGCTTTTTACACGACCCCCCCCCCCCCCCCCCCCCACCCTCCCCGAAAAAAATAAACTTGTCACATACTCAAGAGGGCTTAAGAGCGACTTTTTTCTAAGTTGACAAACTTTTGGACACGCCATCTCTTAAATTTTGCCTAAAGTTTGGGAGGTAAAAGACATTTAGTAGTTATGTAAAGATATGGTATTAAAAAATTCAGCAACCCTCTGTTGCCATGGTAACGGGCCTATCTTGTTTTTGCCCATTTTAGGGGAAAATCCTCCTAATTATACTGATTTTAGCAACGAAAAAAGTACAAAGTTTGGCAGAACCCTACACCAAGGTGGTAGAATGTTTGCCCAAACTGACTTCATGAATGAGTTGCCCTATCTTTGGTCTAACAAACAACCAATTTAAAAAAGTCAGTGTTGCCAGATTGATATCCTGTTGCCATGTTCAAATATCACATTTTGCGGAAGTTGAAAAAGTCAGATAATACCTAACCGACTTGAAGGTGCTACAGTTCCCCTCGAGGTGATTTGTTTTTCTTTGTGCTTTGCGTTTATAACAAAGACCTAATACCCTTTGAGTTTATTCAAGAAGAAAAAATGGGCAAACCCGGCGCTTACGTATCACGTGACCTGAAGTCACACGATCCAATTTGAGGGAAATTACATAGTCGGGTATTATACGGGGGTCCCGTGTACCCCCAGGACTCCCCCAAACAAACTTTTTTTACTTCCTTTCATGGTCCTAAAACATATTCAGTATGTCACCAACAATAATTTTGGTATGCTAAGGGGTTATTCAAGATGCCGTCGAAAATGGCCGCCAAAAGGTCAAATGTCCTCAAATCACATAATATCAATCAAAATCGGGATCAAAATGTATGGTAAAAGTATAGCTATAATAGTGGGATGTTCGTATTAGACCACTACACACTCATAACCATTGATAACCAGTACTTTGCTTTGATAACATACCTAAATCCAAGATGGCCGCCAAAATGGCCGCCAAAAATGCTAACATTCCATAAATTAGCATGTCAACCCAACATGTATGATCAGAGTATAGTTTTAACAATGGGATGTATGTGTTAGACCCCTAGAAGCTCATGCAGCATTTTTTGCTTTGATATGATTACATACTTTAAATCCAAAATGGCTGCCAGATTGATGGCCAAAATTGGTCAAAATTCCATAAAATGGCATAATATTAACCAAAACGTACGATGAAAATATAGTTTTAACTATATTGGATGTATGCAATAGACCACTAGTAACTACTATCCAGTATTTTATAAATGCTCATTTGTATTGTATATTGTATTGTACAGGGTGTATCAGAATGAACTATACCGTGTTTCTAAAATATATAAAAAATACAAAATGATTATTGTTTTAAATTTAAACACCTGCAATATAAAGGTGAACATGATCGATGAAAAATGTGTTTTCAATTTGTTAGCTCAAAGAATTCACAGACCTTCAAAAGCCATCGGCAAATATGATTAACGCATGGTTTCATCTTATGCATATTTTATGTCAACTGCTTTTATTTTTTAAATTGATCATTTCGACCAAAATTGAAAGTCTGTATTTTCCATAAGAAATGTCCGATTTTCAAAAATCTAAAATTCTTATGAAAGCTGGGCGTTTGGGCAAGATATAAAATTATGTGAAAACGGTTTGAACAATATCGATTGAATTCATACCGTAATAAATCATATTGCCTCGGTATAGTTCATTCTGATACACCCAATGTATTGTGACCTGTAAGTCACACGATCTGATTTAAGGAAAATGACAAAGTCGGGTATATACAGGGGTTACCATGCACCCCCAGGACTCCCTCAAACCAACTTTTGTGACTTCTTTTCATGGTCCCAAAACTTAGAGCCTACAGGTCACAATACAATGACGATTTATTCAGATGAAATCTGTATAAATCGCTTTTGCTCACGGCGCAGAGTCCCGTCCCTCTGTCAACTTGTGTCTCTGTTTCGCGCGTTTTCCTCGCCTGATTCCACAGTAACAATAGATGGCCATTCCTTTTGTGTGCGTCCCTCCCTGCGTGCCTTGCGAGCAGCAATCAGTTTTCTTTACTGAGTCATAACCTCCGTTGTCGGCATCCGAATTGGACGTTCTTTCTTGGACATAAATTAATTTTTTATGTTTATCAGACACCATTAGAAAATCCATCTCTACACTTTGGTGTATATTTGCAGTGGTTTGCTGAAATTATTAACTGTTGGCGTTCATCTTCCCGGTTTACTACTACTAGTATTGTTATTATTATTAGCGGCTACAGCTCACCATTTGCACGGTATACGGTACATGTCCGAATTTGCTTTATTTAGAAGCTAGGACCCCTTGTCTAACTCTGTCATCTAGCTGTGTTTATAAATCGTGAGTAGCAAAATGCCGGGAAAACGAAGGGGAACAAAGAGGAATGCAACTAACGCTAATTTAGGCCGTGTAGCTCGACCTGCCGTGAGACAAACACGGAATCAGGCACGAGCGATGGCCCAATTGACTCCGGCTGTTGCCATGACTACGAGTGATACAACGGGTAATACTACAAGTAATTCTACTCGAGGGGCGGCATCAACTGCAAGAAACAGCCGTGTTACGAACAATAACACAAATCCAGTGGCATCGATTGCAAGAGACGGCCGTGTTACAAACAATAATACAACTCCAGTGGCATCGATTGCACTAGACGGCCGTGTTACGAACACTAATACAAACTCGTCCACGCCTGTTCAAGCGTCTTCCCAGGCCCAGTCAACAATCCAATCCAGCATGGAGTTGACAGGCCGCTCACTAATGAGAGCAGCAGCAGGATTTGAGCCAGATGCAGAAAATCCGCCGTCTAACAGTATTGTCCAACCCCCTGTGCAGTCAGTAGGTGAACGGTTGGCCCAATCATCGTTTGGTCGAACTGAACATAGACCGCAAGTTGACGAACCCGAGAACGAACTAGTATCATCCCGACAAAATCAGCAGAATTCAGGAGCTGTGACTTCGCAAAGCAGCAATGTTATGATGAACTCTGGTCCGTATTCTCCGCTGTTGTTGCAAGGTTCGGGTGAGAACTCAATAATAAATTCTTTTCCTGTTTTTAGCGCCAATCAACAGTCGGGTGGACCTCTGATATCAGTGTGTAGCCCTCTCGGTGATCATTTAACTCGGGCCACAATCAACAAAATCATCAACAGTGAGTATGTTGAATTTGGCTCCCTTACCGACAAAAACGGGTTCATTTCTGGTCACAATGATGTCGGGGGAATGGTTCTATCAGTGAATGACGATGGGAGGATGGTGTGGTGCGATAGCATGCCAAAACGCACTATTAATTCCATTCACGGGTGGACTGATTCCTTCCTCATTTTTTCGTCCATTTTTCTTACAGCTCACCCCCATAGGGCATTAGAGTTATTGAAATATGCGAGTTTGATACGCACAGCGGCATCTCGCTACAATGGGTATGGGTGGCGCGTATACGACCATCAATTTCGCCTTAAACAAGCTCGCCAACCTCAGAGATCATGGGCTATTATAGATGGCGAACTTTGGACATTATGTGTGGTTTCACCTCCCAATCAACATAATTTTCAGCCCCAAGACCAACAAGGGCAATCTTCCCAACAGTTTCCGAGCGAATCATATTCCCAAAGCCGCGTTTCCACAGGCAATTCTCAGTCACTGTGTTTTTCCTTCAATGGTACAGGGTGCACTCGTTCTCAGTGCAAATACTTGCACAAATGCTCAAAGTGCCAAGTTCTCGGCCATGGGGCCAAAAGTTGTAAACAGTAACTCAATATATCACCGGCACTTACCACATCACCATCAGGTGTTTCTAGTATTCGCATGGCCCTCTTTGTTTAAATTGCATGTACAATTCTCAAATATTTCTCGCGCCGTTGGCTTGACATGTTGTTTGAAAAACGTGGTGCTCCCAACTTAAAATCTGTTCAACTCGTTCAAAAGCAGTTGATAAAAACTATCCAAGGAAATAGGATTTGGTCGATTTGCAAGTCCTTTAAAAAAAATAGGCCTTTAGATAGACTTATTAATATTATCTCACCAATTGGTCTTATCCCAAAAACTGGCCTGGATATTTCAGCACCTTTCTCATCCACACTGTTCATCCGTAAATAATTGGATCGACCGTGCATGTGTTCAGTACAATATGCCAATTTTGCCCATAGTATCACAGAATTAGGTGTTGTGTTATGCCTGGGGGGGGGGGGGGGGGGGGGGGGTTTGGCAAGTTCTCCTTTCCTTGTCAAACTTGTTTGGCATAGTTTCTTTTTTCTTTTGACAAACTAGTGAATAATGCATAGCTTCCATGTGTTTTGGGCTCACAAATCCTATAATAATTTTATATATAAATCATGTCACATCATTCCATGTAATTAGCCCTACCAATCATATGGATAAATTGATTTATTGAGAGGTGATTCTCCTGTCGCCGCCTAGCGCAAGGTCCAAGGGGCATTGTCGATAAGCTTGTCCTTATATCACCAACCATTGTTTTTTGTAAAATTCAGAAATCTTATATTGATAAATTGAATTATTTTGAATTGATATCAAACAATTGTTATTGTAAATGTCAGAAATTTTCTATTGATAAATTGAATTATTGAGAGGTGATTCTCCTGTCGCCGCCTAGCGCAAGGTCCAAGGGGCATTGTCGATAAGCTTGTCCTTATATCACCAACCATTGTTTTTTGTAAAATTCAGAAATCTGATATTGATAAATTGAATTATTTAGAATTGATATCAATCAGTTGTGTTGTAAAATTCAGAAATCTTATATCGGAATTTGATCCCTAGTGTGGCCGTGTCTAGCCCAGGGGTAGGAGTTCGTCGTCTAGCCTTCTCCAATTTCATTTCCACCAATTTCTTATATCGGAATTTGATCCCATAGTGTGGCCGTGTCTAGCCCAGGGGTAGGAGTTCGTCGTCTAGCCTTCTCCAAATTCATTTCCTACAATTGGTTATCTTAAGAGTTGATTCTGAAAAATGTGTGTAACACTAATGTGTTCTATTATTTTGGAAAAGTTTGATTGTTCAAATGAATAAAATGTTCTTCCTCTCGTTTGCTTTCGGAGGCAATAGCACACCTCTTGTCGTACCTTGCTTTTCCTCGATGTGTCTGTGGGCAATGACGATTTATTCAGATGAAATCTGTATAAATCGCTTTTGCTCACGGCGCAGAGTCCCGTCCCTCTGTCAACTTGTGTCTCTGTTTCGCGCGTTTTCCTCGCCTGATTCCACAGTAACAATAGATGGCCATTCCTTTTGTGTGCGTCCCTCCCTGCGTGCCTTGCGAGCAGCAATCAGTTTTCTTTACTGAGTCATAACCTCCGTTGTCGGCATCCGAATTGGACGTTCTTTCTTGGACATAAATTAATTTTTTCCCACCCACCTCACCCCTCAGTTGTTTTACCGTACTTGCTTATTGCATGTCTTACATGTAGGCTTAGTGCATAGTTTCTTTTTTCTTTTGACAAACTAGTGAATAATGCATAGCTTCCATGTGTTTTGGGCTCACAAATCCTATAATAATTTTATATATAAATCATGTCACATCATTCCATGTAATTAGCCCTACCAATCATATGGATAAATTGATTTATTGAGAGGTGATTCTCCTGTCGCCGCCTAGCGCAAGGTCCAAGGGGCATTGTCGATAAGCTTGTCCTTATATCACCAACCATTGTTTTTTGTAAAATTCAGAAATCTTATATTGATAAATTGAATTATTTTGAATTGATATCAAACAATTGTTATTGTAAATGTCAGAAATTTTCTATTGATAAATTGAATTATTGAGAGGTGATTCTCCTGTCGCCGCCTAGCGCAAGGTCCAAGGGGCATTGTCGATAAGCTTGTCCTTATATCACCAACCATTGTTTTTTGTAAAATTCAGAAATCTGATATTGATAAATTGAATTATTTAGAATTGATATCAATCAGTTGTGTTGTAAAATTCAGAAATCTTATATCGGAATTTGATCCCTAGTGTGGCCGTGTCTAGCCCAGGGGTAGGAGTTCGTCGTCTAGCCTTCTCCAATTTCATTTCCACCAATTTCTTATATCGGAATTTGATCCCATAGTGTGGCCGTGTCTAGCCCAGGGGTAGGAGTTCGTCGTCTAGCCTTCTCCAAATTCATTTCCTACAATTGGTTATCTTAAGAGTTGATTCTGAAAAATGTGTGTAACACTAATGTGTTCTATTATTTTGGAAAAGTTTGATTGTTCAAATGAATAAAATGTTCTTCCTCTCGTTTGCTTTCGGAGGCAATAGCACACCTCTTGTCGTACCTTGCTTTTCCTCGATGTGTCTGTGGGCAATACAATATACAATACAAATGAGCATTTATAAAGCGCCTTATATCTAAATGCAATAGCTTAGCAGTTTAGAACATACTATTTGGAGAATGTGATGCTAAATACACACTCTAATAAACTATTTTTTACATTTACTAAAATACAATGGTCATTTTAGCGGCCATGTTATTACAAAGCAAAAATACTGGATAGCAAGCAGTTACTAGTGGTCTAATACATACTAAGACTATATTTTCATCGTACATGTTGGTTGCTATTATCCTATTTTAGGGAATTTGAAAAATTCACAGCCATTTTGGGACCCATTTTGGCAGCCATTTTGGATTTTAAGCATGTTTTAACATACAAAAATACTGGATATGAGTTACTAGTGATATAATACATACATCCCATTGTTAAAAACTATATTTTCATCATGCATTTTGGTTATTATTATGCCATATCATGGAATTTTGGCCATCATTCTGGCGGCCATTTTGGATTTAAAGTATGTAAACAAAGCAAAAATGCTGCATATCAGCTGCTAAGGGTCTACCACATACATCCCATTGTTAAAACTATACTCTGATCATACATGTTGGGTTGATATATGCCAATATATGGAATTTTGGCATTTTTGGCGGCCATTTTGGCGGCCATCTTGGATTTAGGTATGTTAACAAAGCCAAAGTACTGGATATAAGTGCCTAGTGGTCTAATACATACATCCCACTATTAAAACTATACTTTTACCATACATTTTGATCCCAATTTTGATTGATATATGTCATTTTAGGAAATTTGACGTTTTGGCGGCCATTTTCGACGCCATCTTAAATAACCCCTTAGCATACCATCATTTTTTTTGGTAACATACTGAATATGTTTTAGGACCATGAAAGGAATAAAAAAAATGGTTTAGGGGATTCCTGGGGGTGCACGGTAACCCCCGTATATACCCAACTATGTAATTTTTCTCAAATCAGATCGTGTGACTTCAGGTCACGTGATACGTAAGCGCCGGGTTTGCCCATTTTTTCTTCTTAAATAAACTCAAAGGGTATTAGGTCTTTGTTATAAACACAAAGCACAAAGAAAAACAAATCACCTCGAGAGGAACTGTAGCAACTTCAAGTCGGTTAGGTATTATCTGACTTTTTCAACTTCCGCAAAATGTGATATTTGAACATGGCAACAGGGTATCAATCTGGCAACACTGACTTTTTTGAATCGGTTATTTGTTAGACCAAAGACAGGGCAACTCATTCATGAAGTCAGTTTGGGCAAACATTTTACCACCTTGGTGTAGGGTTCTGCCAAACTTTGTACTTTTTTCGTTGCTGAAATCAGTATAATTAGGAGGATTTTCCCCTAAAATGGGCAAAAACAAGATAGGCCCGTTACCATGGCAACAGAGGGTTGCTGAATTTTTTAATACCATATCTTTACATAACTACTAAATGTCTTTCACCTCCCAAACTTTAGGCAAAATCCAAGAGATGGCGTGTCCAAAAGTTTGTCAACTTAGAAAAAAGTCGCTCTTAAGGGGGGATTTTGTAACATACAAAGAGTGAAAATAAACTGTCAGATCTGCGCGACAACTTATTTTTCACTCTAGTAAAATCACTCTAAAACCATGATTTTGAAGTGATTAGGAATCGTATCGCTCTGTAACTCAGAATATATTCATGATTTATGATCAGAATAAATCTGCAAGAAAATCTACTTTCTAAGAAAATCATGAATGTCGCCCCCTGGAAAAGATCACATAATATGCCTTTTAACGTGTTTTAGACACCCTGTGGCTTTAATTTCTCGACCGTTGATGATTAGGCCTATAAAGATGTTTTTCCAACAGATCGTCCGAGGTGCAGACAAGATTTGCTGTCCAGAAGTAGCCTCATAGTAAATGTTTTTGAAGTCGATAGGTTTTAAAGGCATATTATAATAATAATAAATAATAATAATAATGGTAATTTATAATGCGCCGGTATCCGCCGCAAGCGACGCTCATGGCGCTTCTCTGCATAACAACCAAAATAACATAAACACGAATAGGAACAAAGATGAGGAGAGTCACATCAAGCAAATGCTTCAGAGTACAAATATGTCTTCAAGTTTTTCTTAAAAATATGTACAGAGTTTGACAGTTTCACATATTCAGGCAAGCTATTCCATAGTTTCGGTGCTGCGACTTGAAAACTTCGCTGTCCCCACTGATGTTTAGCCAATGTTTCCTGAAGAAGACTTTGTTTTGAAGAGCGTAGCCCGCGATGCCCTGGCACATATGGTTGAACAAGTTCTGTTAAATAAGAAGATTAGGTAACATTATGTGATCTTTTCCAGAGGGCGCCCTCTATTCATGATTTTTTTTTAGAAAGTAGATTTTCTTGCAGATTTACATTTCCGATCATAAATCATACATACATTCCAAGTTACAGAGCGATACGATTCCTAATTACCTCAAAATCATGGTTTTAGAGTGAATTTAGAGTGAAAAATATAAACTGTCGGGATTCCGACAGTTTATTTTCACTCTAAAACCATGATTTTGAAGTAATTAAGAATCGTATCGCCCTGTAACTTGGAATGTATGCATGATTTATGATCAGAAATGTAAATCTGCTGCAAGAAAATCTGCTTTCTATTTTTTTTTTGATGTTGAGGGCGTTCCCTGGAAAGATCACATAATATACCTTTAAGAAAATATGCGCGAAGCGCAGAAAAAAATAGCATTTACACTCCAAAATAGCCTCTAAAATCACGGGTTCACCCCCATCTTTATAGTTTAAAAAAAGTTACACAACCCCCCCTGTTTAAGAATAAAAAGTTACATAACCTCCCCTATTTCAACATATGAAAGTTACATGACCCCCCCTATAGTTTACCCAACCCCCCTCCACCATAAATAATGAACGGTCCCCAATGATGTTACATTAATCCACCATCAAGTTTAAAAAATAGAAAAATGAAAGGATAACAAGGAATCCGCGGGAATCGAACCCGTGACTGCTGATTGCCAATGACATGGCAATTGTATGCACGCCACAGAGATCGACGAGTTTAATTGTAATAGTTTTATTATTTAACCATATCCATTTATTTATAACGAACGGATTTTTATTGTGCCATTTTTGCCAAATTTGTGTGTTTCTCTCGCACAAAATGTGTTTGTAATGTGATTATACTCCTTTTTTTTGAAAGAACGGTAAAAAACGTTGACATTTTCGAACACAAAAATGGCGTCATTTCGGTCAACGCCAGCAGCGCTGTCCGTGTGGGCACGCATACAGATGATGCCGGCAGGCCAAACAATTCCAGCGTCAAGACCCCGCATATAAAACAAAAGTGATCATAACGGGGGTCGAACTCACAACCTTTCGATCCCAAAGTCGACATTCCCTTCACTACACCAACCGTGCTAATTTTACAAAATCTTGGCCACGCCATTTGCGATACGCCATACCGCGCCATTTGCGATATTTTGCGAAAACGATCGTGGTTATCACGTGATACGTACCGTTGAAAAAATAATTTACACTGTTTTAACGAAATGCACTGTGGGATTGTGTTACTAGCCTAAAATCAAAGAGGTCGCAAACTTGCTTACAATTGTATATTATTAGCCTAGCTATAACAAGCTAAAAGTGACATCTCTGAATGTATAAACAAAGTGTGCAAAGGAGAAATTGTTGGGCACACTGGTAAAATGAGATAAAATTATGATAGATAAATAAATAAAAAGAAAACTATAAACGCATGGGCGGCCTTTATAATTTATAAAAATTGACATAACAATGATGTTACATTAATCCACCATCAAGTTTAAAAAATAGAAAAATTAAAGGATAACAAGGAATTTTCGGGAATCGAACCCGTGATTGCTGATTGCCAACGACATGGCCAACCTATGCACGCCACAGAGATCGACGAGTATAATTGTGATAGTTTTATTATCTAACCATATCCATTAAATTTATAACGAACGGATTTTTATTGTGCCATTTTTGCCAAATGTGTGTGTTTCTCTCGCACAAAATGTGTTTGTCTTGTGATTATACTCCTCATTTTTGAAAGAACGGTAAAAAACTTTGACATTTTCGAACACGAAAATGGCGTCATTTCGGTCAACGCCAGCAGCGCTGTCCGTGTGGGCACGCATACAGATGATGCCGGCAGGCCAAACAAATCCAGCGGCAATACCCCGCATATAAAACAAAAGTGATCATAACGGGGGTCGAACTCACAACCTTTCGCTCCCCATGCTAATTTAACAAAATCTTGGCGAATAATTTATTAATATCTAACTTTATTAATTGGACCGGGGTCATGGGTTAATGCACTGTGTGTGTAATTCTACATTCTCGGCAAACACTCTGTTCAAAGGCACAAAAAGGGGACTTGTTTAAGGCATTTATTTGCAATTCTGAGGTGTGCAGTTCGATTTTCTTTCTCGAATTGGTTAGAAAACCATCAATCTTAGAACATCTGAAATTTAGAATGAACTGCACACCTGGGAATATATGATGCCAAGGGCATATTTTTTACACGTAAATCCAATACAAGAGTTCTGAAAATCGTCACAAATATGACGTCATAATCATTGCTTAGGGACAAAATGGCGCGGTACCCCCTAAGCAGGCTGTGTGTAGGCTATGCTGACCAAAATGACGT
This sequence comes from Ophiura sarsii, assembly GCA_035610835.1. Lineage (NCBI taxonomy): Eukaryota > Metazoa > Echinodermata > Ophiuroidea > Amphilepidida > Ophiuridae > Ophiura > Ophiura sarsii. The sequence goes on along the minus strand of CM069448.1, from coordinate 76,928,466 downwards.
CATATGACGGTCATGGACGATTACCAAAATTTATGTAATATGCAAAAGGAACCGTTTTCGCTACCTACATCAGTATACTCCCTTAAAGGTAGATGACCCGATTTTCAACTTGATGTTTTTTTTATTTTACATGAAAGGTCATCCTTATAATTGTTGCATTCCAAAGTTTGAGTTGCATAACTCCAATGGTTCTATTTTTAGAAGCGCAAGGTCAAAAGACATGTGCCCATTGAGTAGTATACACAGACTGGTTGGTGGTTAACCACCTTTGGCAGTAATTCACCACATTTTAGCCTATAATTTCCAAATGAAACATTTCTGGCCCCTAATATTTTACAGACACAATGAGAAAAATTTGGGGATTCTTCTGATACCAAAATATCTTGATGTGAAAAAAAAATCTTAGCCCCCAAAAAAGTGATCGGGTCATATACCTTTAATGTAAAAGAATGAAAATGTCACTCGTTGTTCAGAGTGATGTCATTGTCACTCGTAAAGAGTGATTTTTCACTCGGTGTCGAGTGACTTTTCACTATGTGCGGTTGATAAGTTCAGAGTGAAATTATTGTCACTCGAAAAGAGTGATTTTCACTCTGTGTCGAGTGACTTTTCACTCTGTGCGGTTGATAAGTTCAGAGTGAAATTATTGTCACTCGAAAAGAGTGATTTTCACTCTGTGTCGAGTGACTTTTCACTCTGTGCGAGTGATGAGTTGTACCAGTGACAGCAGTTGTTTGGTCGAGAAAAGGTAAGTATAGTTTGGATAATGACACTTTGTTTGTTATTTCAAATTTTCTATTGAATTGCAAGTTATTCATGTGAATGTGATTAAGTAATTAAAATGTTCCATTATTGTTCACTCTCAGTGAGGGTGAAGTTCACTCTAAATGAGTGAAATTCACTCGCTATGTATTCACTCTTTTTTCACTCCAATGGAGTGATCACTGTAGGCACTCTTCGAAGAGTGGAAATTCACTTGTTCCTAGAGTTAACAAAATTCAATCTTTTTTGGAGTGAAAATGGTTCCACTCTTTCAAGGAGTGACTTTCTCCATTAGAGCATGGAATTTCACTCTTTTACATTTAGAGTGTAGGACTTTCGTATCCCCAAATAATAGAATCCCTGATAAGACCCCCAATTCAGGTTGTGCCAGTTCGGTAAGCCCCTGTTTATAGACTGCCCAGTCACACACCCAGTCACCTCTTCAAATTCGAGTACAACCCCCCGGGCCTCTGATACTTCGCCATGCCCAAAAACCTCTCTTAGCAGAGAACCGCCGATCCTAAGTGAGATCAGAGGATTGGGAGCGGTCACAGTGAGTGACCCCTCTAATCGATACATACAAGGGCGAAAATCCAAAGGGGAGGGGGGGGGGGGGATATATGCCCCCCACCCCCACTTTTTGACCTAATGGGATGGTCAATATAATCATCCCCCTGATTTTTCGCATCCACCCAAAAAACAAAAAAAGAGGAAAAAAGAAAGGGGGAAAAAAGGGAAAAAAGGGAGAAAAAAAAGAAAGAAAACGGGGAGAAAAAAAAAGGCGGGCGGGGAGGCATGCAAGGGACATGCATAAGAACGTTTGGAGTTTATTGGACGTCAGTAAGGATACATAGGCGTACATACGTTGACCAGAACTGATCTTTTGCAGGCATAACTTCTTTCTGGCACAGGCCTATATAAAATAGAAATAAAGTGATTGCTTTTCAATAACATATTGGTCAAAAGTATACACACCAAATCGCACCAAATGGGTTCGAGTTTTTAAAAATATCAGTATATGCTCAACTTCTTTCGTACATTGATAAAAATCAAAATATTTATTGAAAATGAAGTGATGGCTTTTCAATACAATATTGGTCAAAAGTGTACACCAGATCGCACCAAATGCAGTAGCGTAGCCAGCGGGGGACAGACTGCCCCCCCCCCCCCGGACACCTAAAATGGAGACGGAGAAGCGGAAAAATGGGGACGAGAAATTGTTCATTTACTGTGCGGGTGGTTTTTTTTACTGTGCGAATTTGTTTGACCTACCCCCAACCCCCCCACACTTACGTGAAATTCATGAGGTAAGTGACTAGAAAAAAAATGTGGGCAACCTTTTACGAAAATTTTAGAAATCTTGCCCCCCCCTGAAAAAAATCCTAGCTACGCCACTGTCTGGTCCTCTCTTAAAAATAGGGAAGATATTGATGTTTGCCCCCCCCCCCCCCCCGGAATGACAATGCTGGCTACGACCAAATGAGTTGAAAATTAAAAAAAAAACCTTCTGAGGGGGGAGGTGCAATTTGCCCACCGCCCTCACCAAAGTATTTATGAACGCTCCCTAATTATATCCTGGCTAACTACTCATCAATCACGCGCCGGACGCTCCATCACGAGATGCACCAGGCATCATAGACTAAACGACTTATTATAGGCATCAGGTCGTGAGTTAAAACGTTGCGTGAAAAGGTCAAAATGAAACGCAATCACTCTTTATCGCGCCTTGTGCCTTAACGACGAAAATACTGTCAGATCGACCAAGCCCAAAAAAGTCCCGTTAGCATGGTTAGTGCTCGAGAAGAACTACATTTTGTTCAGTATCAAATAATATAGAAGAAAAAAATCGGTGGGAATTATGAGGCTCGTATTATTATCCTCACACAAAAAAGAATTTCCATGTATACCGTATAAGAAGTACGTCACTATTCAACTTTTTCATAAATCCAGGGGCTTTTTATCAAAGTTAGACAGCTAATTCGTTATGCACTGATATTTTCTTGATTTAAGTATAAGTATAAATATTGTAATACTGTTTCGCGGGGTAATGTCGAATGGGAGCTGTTTTAAAAGAAATTGTCATCACGATGAAGTTATTTTATGCAGCATTTTTATGAAGCATATTTACGCTTTTGGTTCGTTTGGATGTGTTCTCCGATGTTACGCTTTTTTTTTGGGGGGGGGGGGGCGAAGCCACCCTATTAGCAAGCCACCCTATTAGCATGTGATTGCAAAAAATTACACATTTAGGTCTTTCTAGACATAAGTGGAGGCTGCCATGTTTGTAGTCTTTGTAAATTACATGTACCTATGCAGTTTATTTTAGGGAGCACACAACCAAATAGGTATCGCGACACGCTGCCGACGCGATCACTCAAAGTTGAGTACGACAATAGTTCCTATTTGGCGGGAAAGAGAGTTATTTTTTGACGGTTTATGATATAATTTTTCACTAATATGTTGTGTTTGAAATGTGTAGTTGAAGTTCTGACATTTAAACTAGGTGATTTGAGGTCAATTTTAATTTTACGGACCGATTTACACATGCGGTGATATCCAGACCGGAGACCGAATTTAGGTAGGCATATCACTACGTTGTTATGCGGCGGCTTATAGCAAAAAAAAAGTGCACGGTAATGTCACCTTCATATTCAGATATGTTGTAAATTACCCTTGTGAGCAAAACATATCAAAATTTCATTGAACCAAATGCACTAATATAGAAACTAGAGCCATTTAAGAAAGCCTTTCCTAACAGTAAAGTCTATGGAGAGCGTCTTGGTGCTGTGCTCCCTTTAACAGTACCAGCAGTCTGTGCTGGAGTCAAAGCTATATTTGTTTATAGTTGATGATTCAATCAGAGAGATGTTGTTATATCCCAACAGAATAGCTTATCTTGTTTGACTTAGGAGAAATCTCCACTTGTTGTCTAATAAGTGGTGAGTTGTGGATGTGTCATATACACCAACATTGTTCTTCAGACGGTATCCCCTTCCATGCACACAAATCAACTTTTATTGGTTTCCTGTACTATTTTTAGACTGCGTTGTTTTGATCGTCTATATGCTCTGTCGTAGTACTGCAGGGAAAGTACCTTTTTATTTTCAGCCAAGATGTAGGGTGGTGTCAGTAAAAGCATGGCCGGTAAAAACGATGATCAAATTTGGTTTCGTTTTAAGGATAATGAATAAATCTACATGCATATCTTTCTCATAACCTTTATGGGAGGTTAGACTTTCAACCTGCAAAGCGAGGCAAATCTTCTTGATTTTTGACCGGGAATAGTCACAATTATTAAGCATAGATCACACAGTCTATGTATTTATTTATTATTTCTAAAAACTACTTTGGTGTGCCTTATACGATGATTTCTAAAAAGATAGGCTAATTACTCATCAGTAATAATATTAGCTGCTCTCCAATAATGTCATCCTTTAAATGTCTGTGACCCTTGTCGCACCCTCCACTTTTCCAATTAATCAAAATACGTATTATCAAACAATACTATCGTCATGATCGTGTCGTGTAATCTTTCACTTTACATGGTTGATAACGTCCATAGAAAAATGTGTATTATGACTGGTGACGTATAATAATAGATAAATACAATATTATTGGCTATAGTACGGTTTGCTAAATGTCATTGCTATTAACACAATTCAATATATCATTACATTTCCAAATCGTCACGTTTACACAACAATTGAATTGCTGCCGCCACGTTTTGGCGTTGCACCAAAGAATTGCAAAGCCGCGTTGGACGTTCATTGATCACTACATGGCTAAGGTTAAGGTGGTATGGTGACGAATTAACTGTTATATTATGGTGATGGTTCCGGTTAAGACTCGTGTAAAATGACTTGGATGGTGATTCCTCATGTTCATGCGATATTAATTTTCTTTGGATTTGTCATCATCTGTATCCATGTTAGCCACTCAGGTAATTATAATAACAGTTTATAATTAATATCGTTCGATTATCATGTTATAGGTTGCTCTTCAGTGGCGTAACTAGACATTTTCATGGGGAAGGGTAATACCATTTTTAGAACTTCTGCGCATTTACTCCTAAAGATCATTACTTGTGAAATGTGCGCGCGCATTGCGTACGAAGAAATGGGCCATATTATCGGGCAAAAAAAAAAGTTGTGTTGCCCTCACAAGCCTAAAATCGGGAAGGTCGGCCGGCCGGATTTTTAATGTTTTTTTTTTAAATTTTACCAAATCAACGATTGTATACCTATTATTTCAGTCAACATGTGAAGAGGTATTTTGCAAAAGGGCCTACATCCACTTTGGCTCTTATTGAGAAAAAGTCCAAAAACTGTTTCTAAATATTCAAGTTGAGCAATTGAAAAACTGAATGGATTATGAAAGAGGTACACTACATTCTAATTGAAATTGAAATAAATTTTAAATGTGCTAGTTTTAATTTTTTTTAAAATCATGTTTACATTTTTTGAAAATTTGGATGTAGGCCCTTTTGCAACAAAACTCCATCTGTTTGTACATAAAGAAAAAATACCACACACAAAAAATCATTTATTTTAATCATTTAAAAAATACCTCTTCATTTTGAACAACCCACAATTGCCCCAAATCAAGTGCAATTTTGCGAGGGCCAACGGGGGCGCTTGTGGATTGCACTTGCAGTGTTGATATTAACGAACGAACGAACGAACGAACGAACGAACGAACGAACGAACGAACGAACGAACGAACGAACGAACGAACGAACGAACGAACGAACGAACGAACGAACGAACGAACGAACGAACGAACGAACGAACGAACGAACGAACGAACGAACGAACGAATACGAAAAAGGAATAGGCTACCAGATACTAAGTTTAGCCAATGTATTTTCTGTTTGTTTCATTTAGACGCCTATATGGTTCTCTCTGACGCCAATGGTGCAATTCCAGTTCTAGCCTGTGAACACTCTTTTCAAGTGTATGCGGTGTCATGTTTGGTAAGTTTAGATATAAAGAGACATTGTCATATAGTAGCTATTGGTTATGCGCAAGGTCTCACTGCCGCGTCACACGCACTCCTACACATGGCGCAGAAGCCACACGGGAAATGGTTATAGGCCTGTACAGCGAAATGGTTTAGGATAGGCCTAGGGCTATAACGGTACAAGTAGCATTTTGCGGGGTTAATGAAGCAGCCTGATTTATTTACTTTAAGTTGGCATACCAAACAATAAGGGACCGAGAGGGCTAATGAAGAAGCCACGGGAAATGGTTTAGGGAGGGTTGTGATATAATCAACCTGGTTTGGGTGTGTGTATTGGGGGGGGGGGGGGGGGGGAGTAAAACAACGGGAAAAGTTTTAGGATAGGGTTAAGAGTTAATGAAGTAGCCACGGGAAAAATGGTTAGGAGGGTTATGATTATACATGCACCTGGTTGGTGTAGTTGCAGTGGGGGCGGTTGTGGGGGGTTTATGTGGTTTTACAAGTACAGGGTTAACTTGATGCGGTTTGAGAGGTAGGGGTTAATAAAGTAGCCACGGTAAATGGTTTAGGAGGGATATGGTTATAAATCAACCTGATTTGGGGGAGGAGGTTGTAGGGGGTTTATAATGCCGTTAGGAGGGATATGGTTATAAATCAACCTGGTTTGTGGGAGTGCGGTTGTAGGGGGTTTATGTGGTTTTAGAGCTAGGTAAATTTGGCATAAGGCCAACAAAAAAAAGTTGTTTGTTTGTCCACGTCCGACCGACCGTGTACCTTGGTGCCGACCGTATTATTTTTTATTTTCTATTATTTTTTAAAAACAAATGTTTGAGCAATTTAAATGGTCAAACGGACCGTTTTATTCCTGATTTCGTACGCTATAATAAATCTGGTCTTTATAAACACCATCCCCAATGCACAGGCCCTTGTAACATGATGTTTATTGCATGAACTTGGCACCCACGGGACTATTAAAAGGACTAAATGAAAATGTAATCGCGCGTGTAGTTGATGTCATTTTTATACTAAAAACGCAGTGTGAGAAAATATGAAAACTCTAGTTACGCTTTTTTCCGCATGTTCCTCATTCAATTCCAATTCATTACAAATTGCGATGCAATGTATATTGACGCCTGCATGGCCGTACACCGTGCATCATTCCTTAGGTGAAAGCCTGACAAATTCCGCAAGTATCAAAATAATTCATACTGAATAACAACGCCATCGGGAATGCCAGTCGTATATTGGTATTTATAAATAATCATAAAAAACAACCATGATTTTTAGAGAGCGCAGTTGGTTAATCAGAGGCTTAATCCACATCTGTGGAACTGTGCCTTTGGAGATGAGTTGCGAGCACATGGTATTGGCATTACGTCACTCGTACCGTTCCGGAAAATTGAAGTAAAATTTGTGATTGGACAAATTGCCACACGCATGCGTAAGGATAATTTTCGTTGCAATACGTCATTCGTATCAGGTTTCGGAAGAGGCCGAAGGAGAAATCGAATAAAGCCGAAGCACGATGTGTCACACGCATGCGTGTGGCAATTTTAATCAATTAAAAGATGGCGACCGTATCGGCTAGCTAGCTCGGAATTTGTTCAATTTAGTCTTAATTTAACGTTTTTAAATGACTTTTTCGACCAATTTTCCAAGTTATTTATTGGTGGGGTACATCATTGATATGAATATTTCCCCCGTTCCCAATCTGACCAGGTTTTATCTGACGTTTTTGATTGGTGACGATAGTTGCAGAATTCGGAAACCAATTATATTTTATCGATAATATATCGACATGTCGAATTTTTCTTTTACGACAAACATATCGATACAAAATTTTGTATCGATAACAGCACTACTTTCACGTATATATTTCTAACATAACTTCAACACTACGTTGTTTCACTTTCTGCACATTTTCAATCATAATAAATGGCGGCGACCGACAACATGTTCATTTATGATTTAGTTAGTTGAACAGTTGTAAGTATTTATATTAAAGTACAATTCTAACAAACTCATGAAAAAGAGTTCAATACTATCAAAGTGATGTGTTTTGTGTTTGGATGACTTTAATTCACAGTATTTATGCCGAATTTATATTCCCAAATACAGTTTAAAAATAAAAATAAAAAAATAATAAAAATAATAATCCGACCTACCGACCCTACCTTTTTCGGACCCTCTATGGACAAACAAACAACTTTTTGTTGTTGGCCTAACCATCTAGCGGGGACCCGAGCGTAGCGAGGGTACGCCGCTAGTATATATAACTTGTAAAGACAAACATGTATTCAATCCAAAGAAGATTTCTTGATGCACCCCAGCATGCTTAACGCTCCTACAGTACTCTCTCAATGTAAAAGAGTGAAAATGTCAGTCCTTGTTCAGAGTGAAGTCATTATCACTCGTAAAGAGTGATTTTTCACTCGGTGTCGAGTGACTTTTCACTAGTGTGTCGAGTGACTTTTCACTCTGTGCGGTTGATGAGTTCAGAGTGAAATTGTTGTCACTCGAAAAGAGTGATTTTCAATCTGTGTCAAGTGACTTTTCACTCTGTGCGGTTGATGAGTTCAGAGTGAAATTATTGTCACTCGAAAAGAGTGATTTTCACTCTGTGTCGAGTGACTTTTCACTCTGTGCGAGTGATCAGTTGTACCAGATTTAAATAATTTTGAGAGCCGGAACACAATCAAATAGAAAAATATTCAAAAACTCAAAATATTCTTTATTTAATTTAATTTAAACATTATTGAAGTGATAATTAATGATGATATCAATGTTAATTGTTTCTGCAATAATTTTAAAGTCCAAATAATGATTAAATATAAATTACAGAAACGCGTAAAAACATCATCGATAAAAAACACCATAGAAAGAAGATTTAGATCTTTTACATATACAAATATTATGTTGTTATATGATATCGTTTCACTACCGAAAGGAAGTGATAATGTAACATAGGCAAATGAGAGCAGTTGTTAGGTCGACAAAAGGTAAGTATAGTTTGGATAATGACTCTTTGTTTGTCATTCAAATTTTCTATTGCATTGCAAGTTATTCATGAACACAATTCACTCTTTAGGAGTGACTGTGCTTCACTCAACGGAAGAGTAAATTTCCACTCTTTTAGAGTGAGAATCACTCTTTTCCCACTATTTCTGGGAGTGGATTTCACTCTTTTATAGAGTGAAAAGTCACTCTTTTTAAGAGTGAAATATTTTCACTCTTTAGAAGAGTGACTTTCACTCTTCAAGGAGTGATCACTAGATCCACTCTTTGGATTTTCTTAAAGACCCTCGTTTGACCATATTATAAGCCTTTTTATTGTACTGTAATGTCAATGGGAACCAGTAGACACTAGTGGCTGAAATCAGTAGGTCATGTGATGAAAATGATGCATGCTGGGGTGCATCAAGAAATCTTCTTTGTATTCAATCATCCAAAAATGTTCAACTGTATATAGGGGAGGATGGGGCAACTGGTCCGGTTAAGCATATTTCATGATATAAAAGATTAAAACTCGTGTAAATATTTATGGAATTGCTATGAAAATATCACCCATGTAACTGTTTACATATAGGCTTAAGATATAATCAAAAGGCCAATTACCACTAACTGAAAACTTAACTTAGCACGGACCAGTCACCTCATCATTGGGGCAACTGGTCCTTATAATTATGTTCCAACGGTTAGAATACACAGAAATCAGTGAATGACAACACGGAAACTAGGCAGTATTTTCTTTACAAACACATTTCCATATTATTTAACATGTAAACAAGATACATGTCTCATGAAATCCATGTTTTATACAGTTTTCGTGGTTAACGTGTAAATAGCAGTATTATGGTGTACATGTACAAAGCAAGCGACATTTTTGACTGCACATTTATTAGATAAAACGGTATGAACCTATTTAAATGGTTATGATATTTAGATTCCCATACATTTGTCTACCCCTTTCTTTAATGATTTTATTTACTTCACATAATCATCATTTTGGTACTTATAATAAACCATCTTGATATTTAGCCAGCTGTTCATTCTAAAGCAATTTCATGTCATATTTTCGAGTAATTTTTGAGAGTGATCTTAAAATGAATGACTATGTAAATAATATTTGTCGTTCAGCTTCATTTGCTTTATACAAGATAGGTCGTATTCGGAATTTTCTCAATCAAAAATCTACGGAAATACTTATTCATGATTTTATCACGAGTCGCCTTGATTAATGTAACAGCCTCCTTTATGGTCTTCCGAACTCACACATTGCAAAATTACAGAGAATACAAAACTCTGCTGCAAGGCTTGTTACACGCACTCGTTATTATGATCACATTGGTATTCATCACATTACACCAATACTTCAGAAGCTTCATTGGTTGCCGGTATCCTAGGCTACCGTGTTATGAACCAAATCATTGTTTTAACTTACAAGTGCATCCATAAAATTTACGGTCATTTCAACCATAACCTATATGGTTTTAATCATATTGCGGAAAGTCCCTAAGCACACTACAATACAGGGTGAGTCAAAATAGTCAGGTCCCGATTTTACCGATTTTGTAAACCTTTTAAAATGCTCAAATTAATATATTTAATGACTTGCCTAGCAAGGTGGCATTACTAGCTATAACCTAAATTTTATTTCATTCAAATTGGTTATTCGAAACGGGAGATATGAGCATATTTCCAAATTCTGTGAAAAAAAATCTGTTCCAACTTATCTAAGGGATCCCTATGGATGTTAACGTTTAACGCGCGCCTTTTGAATAAGTCAACCAAAGGCGTGTAGGTATTCAGAGCAATTACAATAGAAAAAGAGATTCTATTGTCTTTGCGGTTATGTTTTTAGTAGTTTTCGTGCAATCACAGATAGCCTATAACAAACATTATTGAGTTTTAACAAAATGTTGACCAAAATATTTTGAAACTTGTTATTTGAATCGAACTGATATGAGAGAAGTCTGACTCTGAGAGAAAACAGATCTTATATCTTTAAAAAGTTTGTGCGTTGTCAACTTACCAGGCAAAGTGCATAGTCTATTTTTATGAATATATTTATGCAATACTGAGTTATATTAAAATATATTTAAATACTTTGCATGCAATATCGTTTAATTTATCAGAGATTCAACAAAAAACATATTATTATGGTATAAATTGCAACAGTTATACAGTGTGTTGTGTTGTATGAATATCTAATACTTGGAACACTTTGGATTACGCGTCTTTTCGTAAATATGTTGTAAATCTGGCGTTGAATATGATATTGTCGTGAAAACATCACCAGGTATGAAGAAGTATGTCTACTCTCATAAACAATGAAACAAATTACCAATTTTGTACAAGAAATATTTTTCTTGATTTTTTTGAAAACGGGACCTGACTATTTTGACTCACCCTGTATTACTCAAATCTTATGCAAGTTTTAGGCGTCTCGTGGACAAACATGTGAAATGGGTGCATAGATAACAGGGTTCACCACAGACTAACGAAAATGCCATTTATTTGTTCATATGAAATTGGTAACAAATATGCTATTCTTATAACGTTTAAAAGATCAAACCTTTACTTGGTTTTGAAAACCAGACGGCTTCTTTCCACTATTGCATGTGTCTTTTTTACTCACCCTGTATTGCGTCTACCAGTTTGTAGGTGTTTAAAGGAATTTCTGATTTGCATCTAATTTGCATACTTTTTTAAGTTGAAATAATCAAAAAGCCGTGTTGGCCTTATTATATCAATGCTTTTAAATACTTGAAAATTATTTCTTCAGACATTGTGGCTGAAAATGTTAATACATTTTACATGAGGATTTTTTTCTTCCTATTGCACACCTATTAACAGGATAGTTTTCGTGGAATACTGATTCTAAAAATCTCATTTTGTGGAAAAATGTAGGCTTTTCTTAGAAATACATATATTTCTTCCCATAGCATACTATCTAAAACTCGTTCTTTCATACTTGAAATGGCATGCATTCCCTGCAACTTTCCAAGGGAAAATGGAAATTAACCGAACTGACAATTGATTACAAATGTCTAAGAAAAGGGTGGGTTTTTGAATATATTTTGCAACTGCAAATCCATCGTCTGGGAACTTGTTATGGTCTTCTTTCATGTTCAACACTTTATTTGCCATGGAAGCTCGCATATGCATAGCCTAATGCTTGCGTTTTCCACCAATTTACAGCATTTGGATATTATGATAATGTATTGAGTGTTTATGACCTATTGCACTGTAATAGTGTTGAATTCAATTTTCAGACAATACTATTAGTCGATCGGGTAGATTATTCTTTCAATCGTTGGGTACAAATAAATATGAACCTATCTGAGGGTGATTGATTCAATATAATAATAATTTTAAGTAGGAATACTTCAATGCATACACAAAAAACATGACCTTTGATATGCAATGTTTTGACAAGCTTGAGTCTTTGACGAGTCGTCTTTGTGAGATCCGGAAAGGTAAAATGAAACCAGGACTATTTAGCATTGTTAAACCAGGACTATTTAGCATTGTTAAACCAGGACTATTTGCTAACACTTTCCACGCGACAGGCGTCAGCAGACAACATTCCAAAATATCTCAAAATGTTTCAAAAATGTCAAAATTATTTAATCTTTTTACCATTAGTTGGAATCATCATGACAAATGCATTAGAATAAGTACAAACATGCCTAGTACTGATTCAGTAATCCTTGAGATATACCTTAAAAGCTAGGAAAGGTTTCTAAAAAATCTGTTTTGTATTGGTGTGAAACCAATAGCCGCGTGGAAAGTGTTAAACAGCGGTTTAAAAATGAGCCCGTGATCGTTTTTGTATTGTTAGCAATTATACATTAGCAGTAGCGTAACTACAATTGGGGGGGGGGGGGGGGGGGGGGCGGCATATCTGACCCTTTTTTTAGTATACATATGTAGGCCTATACATAGAGTTTGTCATTTCATTGGGGGCATCAGGAGGGCAAGTCTTCTGGCAAGGGGGGGGGGTGCCCCCTTTCCCCCCTCTGATTACGCCACTGTAGGCCTATATACATTCTAATTCAAAGTTAATATTGTAATTATCTCCACAATAAATATAAAGTGCAACACTATTCAATGCCAATCCACGTCACTGGAGCGGAAGAAAAGATTGCAACTTGTATTCATATCTACTAAAGTATACAAGTATAACATGGGAAATTTCTAAACTTCCTAAATATATAATACCAATGTACTCTGTATAAATCACATGGTTTGTGGTACAATACAAAATAACCATTAACCTTATACCTGACAAAACTGTGGTTAAATTCAAAGTAAGCCGAAAAGGTGCATTTTGAATGCCAAAGTTTGAAGGTGTTGAAAGCAGAGAATAATCATGGTGATTTGTATATAGGGTTACCGAGGATTTACTAAACTTGCATTTTGGTGGTCCTTTTACCATCAAATTATTGTTTTGAATGTAATACTAATATTTTGTCAATGATATTTAATAAAAATACTATATACAAAGAAATTAATATAGTGTGCATAGCAATTTAAAATGCAGCCCTGACAAATTTAGCTACCACAATCTCGTGGTACCAATCGCATTGTATGATTTCATAGCGCTGCTAATCATCTCATGGACACTACATGTACACTAAGCCTAGACCAGGTTTGATTATGGATGTTCCTATGGCTAATTTTTCATTTGATATTTCAATCATGTTAATAGAACTTGCTAAAGCTCCACAATAATCTGAAATTTGAGCTTGATCGGAGGAACGGTTCAATAAATATGACAATTTTATTGTCAAAATGAAGCATCATTAAAGCGTTCATTTTTTTGACCCCCTAGCAAAATAAATAATCTATGCAAAAATATTTAATTAATTTGTACAAGAAAAGAATAAATGCTACAAAGCTGAAATGTTGGGACATTGTTAAATATGTTTTTAGAAGATTTCCTGTGCTGCGGGAGGTTGTAAGACATCTGCATAATTAATTATACTTGATTATATAAGGAAGCTTTAGGTCATTACAAAATGAGGCTAATGCACTTAATTAATTTGTTCAAGTTAATGCACTTTACTTAATGTATTGCCACTTGGTGTATATGTTGGTATACCACTCTCCTTATTTCCCGTGCTGCGGGAATCTAATGGAGTTTTCAATAACATTTAGAGCAAAAACAACAAAAAAACAAATTCTTATAAAAGAATTTATCTAGGGAGACAATTAAACCTATATAAAACAAAAGAATTAGACTGCTCTCTGTTGACCGAAAAACAATACAAAAAAACACTAGATGATCTTGCTCTGGTCAAAGACCAAGCCACCTGGATTTTTTCTCTCGTTCCTGACATTTGGCCCTAAGGGTCATGATTGACTTTTCTTCTTGTCTTATCAAAAGAGATCAGATGCATAAAGTCCGATCAAATTCGGAGCATGTCTTACATTGTTCCTGTGTATAGTTCAATAACCCCTTGTGAACCCATATGACATATGACCCTATATCTGCATAGATCCAAGGAACCTGTTGACCGATTCTGATGGTCATCAATCACTTCCTCTGAAACAAGAAGCATTTTAAGTGAACGGGTTGAAGATTCACATTTTGACCCCTAGTGACCCTTTCTTGACCTTTGACCTGGTAATGATGGTTGACTTTTTCTCTTGTCTTATCAAATTAAACATGATGAAACAAGTCCGGTCCAAATCAGAGGATGTCTTCAATGTTCCCCCTGTATAGGTCAATGACCCCTAGTGACCCCGTATGACATGTCACTTTTAATCGCTGAACACCCTATATGTGCATGGACCCAAGGAATCTTTCGACCAATTACAAAGTTCATCAGTCATTTCCTCAGAGACGAGAAGCATTTGAAATGAACGACTTGAACATTTACATTTTGACCCTTAGTGACCCCAAATAATGTTTTATTTTAAAAACAAAACTATTGTATATGCGTACGGTCATAAGGAATATGTTGACTGGTTCTTACGATCCTAGGTCATTTAACTTAATTGTGAGTGAAAATCACGTTTTGACCCCTAGTGACCCCTGTGTTACCTTTGGCCCAAAGGTCATAATTGCCTTTTTTTTGTTCTTTTCTAATTAAAAGACATACGATGCAATAAGTTCCTCCAATTTAACCCCTGTATAGGTCAATGACCCTAGTGACCCCATATGACATGTCACTTTTAATCACTGGACACCCTATATATGCATGGACCCAAGAAATCTTTTGACCAATTGTGATGGTCATCAGTGAACTCCTCTGAGGTAAGAAGCATTTTAAATGAACGGGTTGAAAATTAACATTTTGACCTACAGTGACCCCCTTCTTGACCTTTGACCAGGTTATGATCATTGACTTTTCTTTGTTTTATCAAATCAAACAAGTTGAAACAAGTTTGGTTCAAATCGGAGCATGTCTTTAATTTTTTCCCTGTATAAGTCAATGACCCCTAGTGACCCACATGATATGTCACTTTTAATAGCTGATCACCCTATACGTGCCTGGACGAAGGGAATCTTTTGACTAATTCAGATGGTTATCAGTCTTTTCTCTGAGACAAGAAGCATTTTAAGTGAATGGATTGAAGATTCACATTTTCTTGTCTTATTACACCAAACATATATGCGTACGATCATAAGGAATGTTGACTGATTCTGACGATTCTAGGTCATTTCAATAAATTGCAAGAGCGTTTTAAGTGAAAATCACGTTTTGACCCGTGTGACCCCTGTGTTCAACTTGGTGTTTTCTATTTTACATGAAAGGTCATCCTTAAAATGGTCGCATTCCTAAGTTCCTAGCTAGGCCAGATAATGCAACATTTTGCAGAGGTAAATGGGGAACATAGTAATAATAGGCATTACGAAGGGTATTAAACAAATGATGAATATTCTTTAAACAGGTTTTTCATCGTATACATATTTTTAAACAGGTTCGCCATCGTAGATAGAAAAGACACAATTATGGGGAAACGATCTCGCCCGGGAATCGAACCCAGGACCTCTTGCTTACATCGCAAGTGCCTTATCCATTGGGCACAAGACCTCGCATGGTAAAGCATCTGAAATTCAACACCTAAGCGATCACGTATCCTATAATAGCTAGGGCCTATTATACTCTCTTAATGTTAAAGAGTGAAATTTCACTCTTTTAGAGTGAATGTTCACTTTTTGTAGAGTGGGAAAAGAGTTACTTTTCACTCTATAAAAGAGGTAAATCCACTCCCAGAAATAGTGGGAAAAGAGTGAGAATAAAAGAGTGGAAATTTACTCTTCCGTTGAGTGAAGCACAGTCACTCCTAGAGAGTGAATTGTGTTCATGAATAACTTGCAATTCACTATAAAATTTGAATAACAAACAAAGAGTCATTATCCAAACTATATACTTACCTTTTCTCGACCTAACAACTGCACTCATTTGCCTATGTTACATTATCACTTCCTTTCGGTAGTGAAACGATATCATATACCAACATAATATTTCTATATGTAAAGTATCTAAATCTACTTTCTATGGTGTTTTTTATCGATGATGTTTTTACGCGTTTCATTACTGTAATTTATATTTAAAATCATTATTTGGACTTTAAAATTATTGCAGAAACAATTAACATTGATATCATCATTAATTATCACTTCAATAATGTTTAAATTAAATAAAATAAAGAATATTTTGAGTTTTTGAATATTTTTCTATTTGATTGTGTTCCGTCTCTCAAATTATTTAAATCTGGTACAACTGATCACTCGCACAGAGTGAAAAGTCACTCGACACAGAGTGAAAATCACTCTTTTCGAGTGACAATAATTTCACTCTGAACTCATCAACCGCACAGAGTGAAAAGTCACTCGACACATAGTGAAAAGTCACGCGACACCGAGTGAAAAATCACTCTTTACGAGTGACAATGACTTCACTCTGAACAAGGAGTGACATTTTCACTCTTTTACATTAAGAGAGCCGTCCTCCCTGGAGAGGGAAAATACATAGAAATAAAAGGCATAACCGTTACGACGGGCAATGGGGAACATAATACATGTATATGCTTTCTGAACTTTGATGGGAAAAGTGAATTTGATCGGTAAGCTTCAATAACATAATGATGTATGTGTGTGATACAATAATTGAGTTGTCTTGCTGCATTGCAATCACACGTCAATATTTCATAATGAATTTCTGTGTTATCATTTGTTCACATTTCAGGCATCGGGTTCAGGTAAATTCATGGAGCCAAAGTGGTTCGCATGGTCCAGCGATGGACAATCGATGTCCGTAGACGACGGCCAGGACGGCAAATATAAAAAAGCCTCAGATGGGGGACAACATTTCTATTTACTTATCACTGGAGCTGAAATAAGGCTGGAAAATGACGGGGACAGATATTCTTGTTTTCGCCCAGATTACCCGCCTGATGAAGACGAGATGAAGATGCTTAATGAACATGCTGCAGTCTTAAGAGTCCTGCCAGGCGACCGTTAGTACTATAATCATTAACATTATCAAATACTGCTCTTAACTCTTAATATCGTTCTCGTTCTCATTCTCGTTCTCGTTCTCGTTCCTGTTCCTGTTATGTTTCTTTTCGTGCTCCTGTTCTCGTTCTCGTTCGTGGTTGTTGTTTTGTCGTTTTGCTGATTTGGTCGTCGTTATTCTTTTTATTGTTGTTGTCACTGCCAAGTTTTGTGTGGTTTTTATCATTATATCAACAACATAATTTACGTGTCATTGATAAGTAACACCGTTGTCTACATGTTCATTATTTCAGGTTGTAACGAAGAATCATCCACCATGGCCATTTCTCAAACAACTAGAACGATGGGGACATCGCCAACGATACCCAAGTCATCGAAGGAAGATGTAACAAACAATTACCAACGGAGTACACACAGGCTGAAAACCTCGGCACGAATGAACAAACCTTCTCAAGCAGTGACGCAACAGATAGACAACACACAAGAGGCTTTGTCACCCCAGGATAGCATAACCCAGGAGAACGTACCTCGCACGAGCAAGCTCAAGACAAACACACCCCCAGTAAGCACACCCACGGTCAGTGCCAGTCAAGAGAACACACCCCAAGAGGACATACCTACCACAGAGGGTATATCCAAAGGGTACGGACACGTAGTTATTACACCAAAAAAGGGTTCATCGAGGCAAAATACATCCCCAAAATACAGTGCCGAACCCAACTTTAAACAGACGCACACGCCCGTTACCTTGGACAACCAGCCTAACGTAAAGTACGAGGAAAGGAAGCAGATCCCGATCAGCACGACCGATGGTAAGAGTCGGATTCGAGACCTCACACTTTTTATTCTTAAACTTAGTCATGAACATAAGCTAACGATGTTCAATCAGAAACGTCACTAATTGGCATGCCATTGGCATATAATTAATAGGCCTAATTATTCATTTTGAATTGCAAATGATTTGGTTCATCAATCTAACCGTATTGTAGCTGATCTGGCAAGCTGCACTAGGGACAGATTAAGCGGCTGAATTCATGGTTCAATCGGGCAACAAGGGATCTTGAGAACACGCCATTACCGTATCCTAGACCTTATGGACATTTGTACCCGTAGGCCTATTTGTTATTCTTCCATTATCCAAAGTACTGACCACTTCTTATTCTTCCATAAAGTATTGACCACTTCTTATTCTTCCATTATTCAAAGTACTGACCAATTCATATCAAACTCATCTGG